>VXAZ01004522.1:211890-474637 GCA_013399875.1 Gymnorhina tibicen
TTAGCCATGAGCGCAGCCCCCCGCCCCCCGCGCCTGCCCGCCCGAGGGGGCCAGGGTCTCCCAGGCAGGGCGCGGAGCGGGAGTTCCGGGAGACCCTCGCCCCCCACCCGCCCTCCTTTGCTTCCTCCCTCCCTCCTTGTTTCCTCCCTGCCTGGAAGGGCCGTCGTGCCCCCTGTGCGAGCCCCGGGAGCTGCACGCACCCCTACCCCTGTCCAGGGCTATGCCCCTGACAGACAACGTCTCCCCCGGCATCCCAGGGGGAGAAGCCGAGGCGGAAGCCTCTCACTGAGAGGGACCCCGCACGGTGACTGCGGCCCCGGAGAGGCCGAGGCAGCCCCCGCCAGCCCGGCATCCTCACAGCTACAACACGGTTCTCAGCCCCTGTGCACACACATGCAGCTCCTCGCCCACGCGCTGACTAAGGATGCCGTGGGAGGAAGGCTTTGGGTGCGACGGTAGGAGAGAATAATAGGCAATGTTGGGGTTTGCTCGTTGTCTCAGTCAGTGTTGGCAGGAGTAGTACTCCAGCAGCGTGCTGCTGTGGGCTGCGGAGGAAAGGCTGGTGCTAGAAAGCCAGTTCCAAGGCGGTGGCAGCCCTCCTCAAGAGAAGACCTGGAAAAATTCAAGTTACTTGGCATGTGTCTCAAATAGGCTCTCCTTCTGCCTCGTGCATCTCCATGTTCTTCATAAACTCAGCAGTCCTTTTTCAGGGGCACGTGGCTAGTGGATGAAACTGGGTCTCTGAATCTTAAAGCAAAGGTCACGTATGTTCATTATCACGACTGACATGTGCCTTAGCATAATTTAGAGACTCTGACTTCACTAACCTTGACTGTGTTCATGAACCTCTTTATTCATACAGCATCTCTTTGGATTCTGTAATGACCTGTTGTATCAGGTCATTGGTTTTTTCTCCTATTTTTTTGCAGTGACCAATATTATGTTAATAGATGCCATTATGTATATAATGCAGTATGAAGAAATGGAGGGAGGTAAAATTCCCATACTTCTTTACAATTAATGAATTAGAGCAAATTGGGCACAGTTTTTATTACCTGGATATGGGAAACAGAATTGGTTTTGTGACAGATCTGTTTGCATCAAATGAGTTAACAAACATCCTATACAATATGTATTTACCAAGCAGTGAGTTGTGAGTTAACATTCACTGGGAAAAAACCCCCAACACCCTACGCAGGCATAAAATAAATAGATTCCTTTTAACTGAAAGTATCAACTGTCTGTGATTGCACCACATGAAATAAATTTTGCCAGTGAAAATATTAGGAAGATTCAGCACATTGTAGATGTTGTTCTCTTATACCCTTCAAAATGCTCACCAACTATTTAGACAGATGCTTTAGCTCCGAGAAACCACCCCATAGCTTTGCCTCTATTGTATGTTTTAATACATGACTCTACAGTGTGCTGGTTGCAATCTTCCTGCAAAACATGTAAGCAGTTACATCACAGTAGAGGATGTTTCACCACTGTTACAGAGGTGCTCTGCCTTGGCTCAAAATCTTTATGGACCATAAGGATACAATATTTCTTAGGTTGGGAGTGAAAGATTTCAGCTTTTGGCTGAAAAAAGACAGGAATTTGGATAAGAGGAATCTAAATAGACTGAATAGCTGGGATCCTGGGATTAGTGGCTGTATGCTCTCCAGTGTGATTGGATCACATAGGAGCATTTGCTACTCATCCAACAATATAATAAAACCATGAAAAAAACCCACCAACAACCAAAACCCAAAGTAATGGTGAAAGTTAGGGATTTAATATTTGGGGTCCAAATGTCAGTGGACATACTTAGTTTTGTGAAGGTGATCCTTAGAGTTCAATGCATCCAACAGCATTTGCAGAATCATGAACTGCTTTCCAAATAGTAGAAGAAATGCCATAACCTGGCCAAATCAGTTCAGATTAGGTAAAATTTCTCCTGCTAAAGTTCTCCCACGCATGTACAGTGTATGCTCAGTGAGTAACAGGGAAGGTGAATGATACATTCACGGTTAGAGAAGAGACCTGGCAGAAAAAAAATGGCACTGTAAATGACATGATTTCTAGCAATTTTGAAATAGCAGCCCATGTATTAACAACTATGTATAGGCAGGATCCTTAAAAAACTAACTGCTCTGCCAAACACTGAAATAGATGCTTTACCTTATAAAGTATGGAGTAAAGTCACGTAAGGTATGTTCACTGAAAGATCCTTCAGTGACCCATAAGAGCAAATTGTGTCTTGAGAAAGAAGTGTTCCATAATTCTTTTCTTGCAACTTCTAATAAAGAACAATAAGCAGCCTGTCTTCTCTCTTTCCCCAGAGGAATAGTGATCATCATTACTTCCAGATTACCATGGACTGAGATTTTCAAGAATTTAAAGTGAGAAAGTCAGTATGATGCAGTTTTCTGATCTGATTTCCCTTTGAAGAATCTTTCATGGAATAATGCTCAGCATTTCCTAAGGTTAGTCATCCAAACCAGGACTTAATGACTGGCTCAGTTTTTCAGTAGCACTAATTAGCCATGAGTCTTGTTGTGTTAACTGAAATTAGAATCATAGGATCATAGAACAGCCTAGGACTGCTCTCTGAGGAAGGGATCCTCAGAAGCTCATCTGGTCCGACCTTTCACGGGAAAGGCAGCCTAGAAGAGATTTTTCTAGTACCTTGTCTAGCTGCATCTTGAAAACCTCCGATGATGGGGACTCTGCCATGCCCCTGGCAAGGCTGTTCTATTGAACGGTTGCTCTCACTGTAAAAAATTATTTCTTATATTGAAATGAAACTTTTCCTGGTGCAACTTGCACTCATGACCTCTTGTCTTCTCCACATAGCTTCTTGTGGCATTCCTCTTTTGTCTTTATGACCACCCTTTAAGTACAGGGATACTGTGATGAGGTTCCTCTTGAGTGTTCTCGTTTCCAAGGAGAAAAGAAGGTCACTCCTGAGCCTTTTCCAGGGAGAAGAGATCTATCTCTTTCAATCTCCTCACAGGGTAGGTTCTCCAGCCCGTAGATCATCTTTGTGACCCTTCTTTGGACCTTCTCCAGTCCATCCCCATCTTTTTTGAATAGTGGGCACAGTTAATAAATAAATGTCTTTACATCTGTACTTGTAGTAAACCACCTTAAACTGGTTTTTTTTTACTTTCAGAGTATAGTTCTACCTAAGAAATAACTAATTACAGGTGCTATCCAGTCATATGCAGGAGCTGGGTATGTCCATGAGACGGCTTTATTTACTCCAAGGAGTAATACAAGTCTAGTAAGTAAATCTATAAATATTATTCCTGAGAAGATGTGTCTTTACTGTTTCTTAACAAGAGGTGCAAGTTATGCATTTCTTAAACCCTCATATGAAAATAATTTGTCTTCTTTTCCCAGTTGTATAATAATTTTGATTTGACAATATTTATCTATACTTCATAATTTTTTGGGATTTATACAATGTTCCAAGTTTTAACCAAGAAAGGATTGTTTGTGATCAAATGAAAACAAATGTAGTAAATTCAGTTGCCTTGAAAATAGAACTGTGGTAACTGAGGAGACTCCAGCTAAATGAATCTGTAAGAATTTTGATAAGGCAAGGATCTTAAAGGCAAGGAGAAGCTGTTCTGGGGCTGGACATTTGTTTATGTTCTTTTTGCTCTGATTAGTCACTGCACCAATGAATGAGTTTATCCATATTCTGACTACAGTTTTGCCATATTGTTTTTCTATATCTTAGTCAGAATACTGCTATGAATTCAGAAACTATAAATTCAGAACCTGCAGTGGGATATTATCTCTAAACAGTTTTGACATATTTTCCTTGAGATTTTTCAGAGCCTCAGTGATGATTAGTGAAAAATGCCACAAGATTTTTGGGTTTATTAAAGAGGAAAGCTATCTACTACAAGGAAAAAAAAAGGTAGAAAATCATGTGCCATGACAACCACTAGATATTTGCAAAACTCCTGTTGAGGTTAATTTTCCTCATGGATGAAATGTCTAGGATTTACCCAGCAGCCATCAGATAATAAACATCTCTTACCTTTGATAGGTGCTTGTCAAAAATCTACCTGCTTCTTGTGCAACAAATACTATTATCCTTGTTCTTAAAGTTTACAATAAACACTAGTGTGCCTGTGCTGCCCTACTGTATCATTGCTGGTTTACAGGAAGAGGAAAATACTCCTCTTTGATATATGCTTTGCTCTCTAAAGGCTGAAACCTATGCTGCTGATAGAAAACTTGCTAGTAAGCACAGCTACCATAACAAATCTCTATGTGAAATGTCTGGAGATTAGATGAGTCTCCTGATCTCCTACCAGTCTCAGTTTGTCCAAAGACAGAAGACCACTGAAAAGACAGAAAATGGTATATTTTCCCTTGGTCCTCTTCACAGGACATTGCAGGATTTATAACTTACCCAGCCTACACACAGAGACACACACACACAGACACGCATACAAACTCTCTCCCCATCCCCCCCACTCTGTTTTCACAGAAATTTAATCTTCACCCCAGATTTTACACGACACTTTTACTGGTTGCTTGAAGATTTTTAAAGGGGGAAAAAACAAGCCTTATAGTGGGAATTCAGCTACAACTGTAATAGTTGTAGAGCAACAGTGATTCAAACCTAATTTTATCAAATCATCTCTCGCTCATCACCATGGTATTTTTTGCGCCTTGTCATATCTGAGCATGATAGCAGTAAAACCATCTACCGCTTCTCTTTGGAGACCTTCTTCCATGTAAATACTGTAAACAATTTAGCAGCTCTTAAAGCATCCTCCTTAAAGTATCCTGCTGAAAAAACTGATACTAGTTTATTAAAAGCCAGGCCATTAGTGACACCAGTAGTAAAGTTGCCTTGTACCTCCATTATTAGACATTATTTTTCCTTGCTTAAAACTGTACAAAAATGGGATTTCAGCTAAATTTCAGTACCTGCTGAAATCTGTCTTGACATGAATATTTTTGTTTGGTTTACCTTCTGAAATACCTCAGCAATTTTCACAAAGAGTTTAATGAGAAACGTAATGTTGCAATGTAAAAACATCTTACTGGCTTTTAGAAGGACCAACAGATTATCATTCTTGTAGATCTTCTTGCTTTAAGAGAAGTGATTACCAGGATACAGAAGACATTTTAAGCAATGTCGGAGTAGACAAGCTTAAGGGAATTTACTGCAAGTACCAAAATAAGATAAAGTAGGTCAGCTTGCTTGAAAACTAGGTTCTGAGCAAATGAAGTAAGAAAACAGTTAGAAAGAGATTTAAAATGCAAATGGTGGGATAAGGTAATTTTCTGTGGTACTGCATAAAACAGGGAAGGAAAGAATGGTAGGAAAACAAATAAAATTGGAGGTTTTGTATGCCTGACAGTGTGACCAGATAACATAATGCACTGTTGTGGAGGCACAAGTACTGCTGTCTCTGTTGCATTTATTTTGTTGCTACTTCTAAAGGAATTTGAATAATAAACTTAACAAGGCTCTTAATGATCTCTTTTAAATATCTTTGTAAAGATTTCTTTAAAAACTGCTGACCCATGGAGTCAAATCAGGGGTTTGTAATATTTTTTGCGGTCTGAACAGGGATTTTTGCTCTGAGAAAATCTGATGGAATCTGACTAAATTGTGACACTTTTAAAATGTGACTTGCACCATCTGAAATGCAGAGCAAAAAGCCATCACAGCTTGCTTTTACAGTAAGGAACAGTCCTACTTGCTACAGATCTGATCTAGGCAGAGGGAAAGGACATGGCTTCGGGAACACTTCTACTAAAAGATTCTGATCCTATTTTGCATGTGAATAATGTATGTATCAATCGCATACCGAATTTCTTTTAAGTCAGGGAAGCATACTTTATCTGTGCAACCTCAATTCATTTCCATATAAATATTCATCATGATGCAGTCTTCAACTTCACACAAACAACTTCTCCAGACTAAGCTGTTTGTTTTGGGGACTCGCTGCTCTTGATGTGAACAGCCAGCAGATCTGTAAAAAAAGGCTTAGCAAGCAATAAGGACTTCTAGAACCTTCTGAATAACTGGAAAAATAGTTTTAGTTTAGAAGATCCTTTAGATTACTGCTTTAAGGCAAAAACTAAATTAAGGCAAGAGAACAGAAAATAGATGAGCTGAGGCATATATGTAGATCATCATATAAACTGTAACTTTCATTTTAATAGTAAGCAAATTATTCTTTCCATTTCAACTGAGAATCAATGTAAAAAATATACTGATTAATCGACTAATGAAAAAGTGCTGTTTGAAAGGGAACTCTGGGTATCGTAGTTCAAATGTGAATTTTGGAAGCTAATACAAAGAGAGGACAACAATATAAGCAGGAATAGATGACAAAATTTGGCTCATAAAAGAATTCTTCTCTGCAGTGCATTTTTTTTTGCTGGAAATTGACAGAATTGTTAAAATCAGAATACTCAATCAAAAAATTAAATCAGGCTACATCAGGATTGACAGTTCCTTCCAAGACTAGCCACTTAATGGGACTGAAATAGCTTACACTCAGGAAAGCAATGAAAATAGGAAAGAATTAATCAATGCTTATTGTAGAAATCAAAGAGAAAAAGCAGGAAGGAATATTAAATGAAGAGCAGACTTTATAAAAATATGTTGACATGATATTTGTCTTAGGTTAAAAATATTGAAGCAGTTTTAACAGAAGATGAGATAAATGTTCTTGGATTTTTACGGTTAGTGAAATTAATTATTATTTCTTTTTACTGAGAAATCCGTTCAGTGGTGGAAACCCCAGAGCAATTTTTATAGTTGTAATAGTAATTTCTTAGTCCTGTGTTTTCTAGATCCCCAGTACTAATTTAATTTAATTAACATGGAAGAAACTTTTCCATTCCTCTCTTCCCTTGTCTTACTCTCATTAATTCTTTGGTTCATTATCAAGGAAATAAACTTGGAACCTGAATTCTTAGCAGTCTTCCTGCGCTTCTCCGGGCTGACACAGCAGAGAAGTTTGAATATCTCAAGATTTCTCTTTCCTAGGGAGAGACTGCCCCTTTCAAGCAGCTTTATGCCAAACTCAAAATCTAGAGTGACACAACCATTCCTCTCCTCACAAAATGTAAACAGAGAGGATCATCTCCTTTCTTCATTTTCTGCTTTTCTCTCCTTTTAGCCTTCATTCTCTTCTTTGAATAGAAACACCAGGCAGCTTTCAAGAGCACAAAAGTGTTTAAAGTCAAAGTACTACTAAAAATAGTCATACTGCCTTGTTAATCCCCTGCACATGTTCCTCAGGACAACAGGCATTCCCGTGCATTGCTTAGCTTCAGGTGACATCAGCATTGCATTCCTACAATTTCTCATGAAGGAGAAATTTTCAGCCTTACAGAAGAAGTCCCACAAATCAAGTGTCAGTTGTTGGTAGCTGCTTTACAGTGAGCTAGAATTAAGCCTTTCACCTTTCAAGTTCTTATTTTAAAGAGGTTCTACCCAGGTGATACAAAGGAAAGGTTTGGTAGCTCTTTATTAAAGTTTTTTATTAAATCTTCGTGGTTATTATTAAATACTTATGCAGCACAAAGATGCTGCTGTGTCGCTGAATGCCACAGTTTATCTGGAATAGATGCCTGCTTATGGTCAAAGTTCATTAATACAAATTTTGTCGCTATTAGATAATATTTATTTTTTATGTGCTAATAGCAGAGATGTGAAAATATGCACAGAACACTATTCTTAAGAATATACAAAGGGACTTATGTCTTTATATTTAGAAAAGAGAAAAAAAAGACAAAAACCGCAGTTACAGATAAGCAGCTTCAGAGGGGCATTTAAATCCCAAAGGATGGTAAATATTATCAATATATAATTAAAAAACCCTACATATTTCTACCCTTAATAAAGGCTTTTATACCTGAATTTCACTCTGCTTTACCTGATAGTGTCACTAATTGTTATCTGACTTCATTTCAGCTGTATTAAAAAACAGTGCAGTGACAAAATAGAGCCTCCAAATTGTATAGCAGTGGACTTCTGCTTTCTGTATATTAGTTTTCCTCTAGTGTCCATTATGAGCAACTTCGGGTCCAACTTGAGACAGATTTAATTAACCATTATTTATGTTGAGTCTTGCAGTAGTAACCTGCGAAAACTTATTCCATTATTCACACATAGATGGCCTTAACGACGGCCTTAATGTTATCTAAATGCAAATGTAGAATTCTGTTGTTCTTCTCTAAAAGGGACATGTTTTTGTTCTTAGTGTGGAGTGCACAGCTTTCAGCACTGTTCTCTTGTCCAGGATCATGCAGGTCATGAGGCTGTCAACACCCTGAAACCAGGGTGTGCAGGGAGGAAAAGGTGGGTGAAAAGTGTGGTACTTGCATGGGCAGGACTCACTGTTTTATTTCTTGCATTGTGGCTCTCACAGCCATTCTGTGCTATCGCAGGCATTTTCTCTTCTGTAATATTGATGGGTGGCCAAGCCAGCATTGGGAAGTGTCTTAGACAATTTTAACTGTGAACACTACAAAAAAACCCAAGAGAGTTTCCTGAGATATTAGTGAAGGTACTGAATATATCAGTTTCAGGTGAAATATATTTCCTTTGTTTAACTCATTTTTCATTATTATTAATTAATATGGGTTGAAAAAATTAGGTTACAGTTATTACTTTTTGTTTCTTGGCAGTAAGGTAAAATCTGGCTGTTAAAAACACAATTAGGGAGCAAAGGGTCCACCACCTGCTGATCTGCTGCCTGGATTATGTAGGCAGAGATGGGTCCCAGGGCTTTTCTGCCACTCCTGCCTCTAGGATACGTTTTTGAAGCTGCTCAGCTGCTTGAATGCATAGCATGCATTGGCCAGGCTTGTTTGACACCTTCTCATGGCTGTGCTTGGGCATGAGGGCGAGATCTGAAGTTCAAATGAGTTTGTAACTCTTCACAGAGCCCTCAGTGTCTATGCAGGAGTCAGAGGAGACCTCGGGACAGGGTCTCATATCTGTGATTGTGGCAGGTACACACACCCCCAAGATTTGCCCCGAGCCAATATGCGGTGGCTGCCAGCCTTTCGTGCCGTTATTTCTGCCCCTACAGCACCAGTCCGTGGCTGTGGCACACACACCACCACCTCCACTTCCTTGCCCTGTCCCCACCCAGTGGCAAGAATGAAGAAGGCAGGACCTCTTGGTGAACAGGGTCCCCAGGAGAAGCCTCGGTCCTGAGAAATTTCTGGACCATTACTAGGTATGACCATGAGCCTTGACACAACCAGGTTATGGAATTACAGAATTATTAAGGTTGGAAGAGACTTCTAAGGTCATCAAATCCAACCATTAACACAACACAGTCATGTTCACCACTAAACCTTGTCCCCAGGTGCCACATCTACACATTTTTTTAACACTTGCATGATTGGTGGCTCAACTACTTCCTTGGGCAGCCTATTCCAATGCCTGACCATCCTTTCAGCAAAGAAATTTTTCCTAATATGCAATCTAACCCTCCCCTGGTGCAACTTGAGTCCATACCCTCTTGTCCTATAACTTGTTACATGGGACAAGGAATGCGGCCTCCAGCTTGCTACAACTTTTCAGGTAGCTGTGGAAAGCAGTAAGGTCTTCCCTGAGCCTCCTTTTCTCCAGGTTAAACAACCCCAGCTCCTTCAGCTGCTTCTCACAAGACTTGTGCTCCAGATACTTCACCAGCTTCACAGCTCTTCTCTGGACATGCAAATAAGGCCCTGCCAGAAATGCCTTGGGTGTGGTTTTCCTTGGAGCAGTGGGTCTGTGAGGGGAAGCTCTCCCCACGGGATGGGATGCTACCCAAGGAAATTTCCTGAGACTGAGTGCCCTCACCTCCCTGCTTCCTGAGTGACCATTTTACTGCTGGATACCCCTGAGTGATTCTTTAACCCTCTGGGTGAAGCAAAAGGAGCTTCTGGGTACCCCAGAGCGAGAGGCCTCCCTTGTGTATGAGTGACTGTGTGCGCACTTTGGATCATCTGGTTTTTTGTCCATGTGGTGACAATATTCCCAACTGGTATACCAAACTGGTAACTTGTTATATGTCATTGACACCCCTCTTCTTTCTTAGTTTTGGCCATTGGTTTTGGTTGCAACTTAGTTTGTCTGAGTTTGTTATCTGAGGGAAGTTGTTTTTCTGTGCCTCTGTGGCAGTGATAGACTTCTTTTTGCAGCTGAAGACATCATGCACTTGCCAATCACTGTAGTCAACAACTTTGATTAGGATTATGTTGGTCTCTTTGGAACTTGAAACTACAGGCATCAAGAGTTTTAGGAGTGTTGATGCTGGAAAAGCACTCTAATTCACTCTCTCTCCTGCTTCTGGAAAAAACAGATGGTCATAAACTCCAAAGGAGGTAGTCAGAGCTCTTTTGCCTTCTTTCTCCATCATTTTAGGAGTCTGGTGATGCTTGTAGGAAGAGAGCAGCTGATACTATTTCTATAAGAGGTTCCAGATCTGTAGGGGAGACTCAGTAGTTTTGGAAAACTCTTGGTTTTCCTTCTCTTTTATGAAAGACAGACTTACTCTTTTTCCAGTTCTTATAAAATACAGTTTCTCTGGGCTTCATTGAATTATCCATTGCCTTGATCCTGCAAAGAGCTGGGCCTTTGAGGAAACAGAAATATATGCAAGTTATCAGTACAAAGAACCTAGTACTGCTCAGTTGGGTTTTGGATACTGAATGAAGGAGGATATTATCAGAGTCCTTGCTGCCAAACACAGGCCAAAGGAAAAGGAAGGAAAATAGTATATGGAAAGCAAAGGTGTTCTGGAAGGTTGTGAGGGTACAGTGATTTGGGAGGCTGGAATAGATGTGAAGGCTTTGAAAGCCATAAAGCTAGAGTAGGTCTCAAGACTAAATTTACATCCCTTGCCATAAACTTGCAGTGCTTTCATACATACGGATTGTTTCCATAGTGAGAATTAGGAGAGAGCTCAAAATCAGAATTTTAAAAAAATCCGTTTTTTTTCCCCTTTGTACTGGGCTATTATAAAGGTTGTTGGATATAATTTGAATCCTAATTGTCAAAGTGAGAATCTTCCATTACACCGTTTCATGTGAGATTTTTTGTTGGGACAAAAACCCCAACCAAACCAACAAACAAACAAACTCTCTAAAATTACATCATCCTAACTGACAATGGCAACTTTCTATACTGTTAGTGGTGTATTCTTCTTCTAAATAATGCCAGTTTTGAGAAAGGCCTTTGTAGAATGAAGGAGGTAGGATTATACATGTGCATTTTTCTACAGTGGGGTGGTGACTAAAGCTAGCACTGTGCCAGTCAGTGCAAGCTGTGAATGGCAAGGAAAGTAATTTCTTTAGAAGGGTGATATATTCCTACTTGAAATGCCTAGATAGACTGTACTCTTAATTGGAGATTATCCTTTGTCAGAGAAAATGAGTCCCTTTACTTCTAAACTACCAAGCTGTCCTTATCTCTCATTTCTTTTGATGCATAAAAAATCACATCATGGAGTGAAAATGCCATCTGTGAGATAATTTTCAAAAACATCTACAGAATGGCCCTTCATGTTCTCACTTTTCTCTCATTTTGATCACATATCTTATGCAGCCTGCTGCACAACACAAATACACAGCCTTTTCCAGATATATGCCCATGCACACCATGTAAATATAATGTCATCTTGCACTTTTTAATGGTGATAGTTAGAATTTTGTCTGTTTAGATGGATTAATGGGCTACTTAATTTCTCAGCGAGTATCTCTTCTTGACAAATGCATTTACAGGGTAAATCTTGGGATAACAGGAGATTCTGCTCAGGATGTTTCTGAAACATCATTGAGATACAAGTAAAGAAAAACAGTTTCTCTGTATCTATCACAATATCTCTAAAATAAGGGGGGAGAGGCCAGTTCATCCAGAATCCACTGCCACCCTGAAATGACTGATTATTGTCAGAAATCCGATATATGTTAATCTTATTCATATGTCTGTGTAAAGCAGCATTGTTGTACTGTGTCTTTTCATGCACGTTTATATTAAATGCAGGAAGTCCACAACAAAGGTGAATATTTCTCAAGTTCAAGATTAAAAGCACCATGCCACTTGAGGACTTAATTTTTTGTACTGGATTTAACCAGTAAGATAATAATATTAAGTTCCTGTTTGGTAAATGCCACTCTTAAACAAGGGCAAGTGAAGTTTAACATCTCCAGAGTAGGAGCTGAATCGATGGGTTAGGTTAAATGTGATAAGGAGGGAGCTGATCCTGAATAACTGATGAAGGGTTGATCTGGACCAGATCCAAATCAAGAAGGGGCATTTGGTGCTGGCTTTCCTTTTATGGAGAGTAGCTGATGGTGTTGAAGGGACATGAGAAGCAGGGTCCAATAGCCAGGGAGAAGCAGCCAGTGGCAGGTGAATTTGAAAGAGAAGAGAAAGCTGACAGCGATAGGTGGATGTGCAAGTGTTGTTGATCATTTCAAGCTCTCTTTTTGTAAACCTTCTGAACTGCGCCACTTACTTTGTATTGAAAAGCTTCTTCAGGGAAAGGGATGTCTCTGCTAAGCCCTGGGGGTCATTTTGTATTGGTGACATAAAAAAACGCTGGATGATACCTCTGGAGGCACCTTGGGTAGGCAGCAGAATGAGAAGTACAACTAAAGACTCCAAGTACAGAGAAAGCTTGTGAGAGAACCTTGTAAGAGAAGACAAAAGCCATCACCCATATCTCCTTAGACACAACATGTTATTTTTTGGATGGAGCCTCTGATAAATAAAACTCTACCATCCACCTCTACCAAGGCAGAGTACACAAGACAGGTTTTCCTTCTGTTCTTGTAGATTAAGTTGTTGTGGGGCACAAGGTTGCCACAGGGAGCTATAGAATGCATGTCCATGTTCCTGTGTCGGCAAGGTGGCTTCTTGGCCTCTGACCACTGCTCAAGAACAAATCTTTTATCTGGATGTTCATTGTGCAGCTGTGCCATGGGTGTGAGTAACCACAGCCTCTGAGGTGCCAAATTCTGCTGGAATGATTTGAAACCTCTGCTTTGGAGAGGTGTCACAACAGCAATGGGGTTGCTTTTGGCTGTTCCTGTACTCAAATAAGACACAGGAAACGCGCTCTAAATTCTCCGGGCTGTCTTTGATCAGCTTCAGGGAAAATAATTATAGCCTGTAATTTATGCAAAGCATCTGGGGACAATTTCAACAAAGAGTAGAAAACCTCCTAAGCACAAATGTCATTTTGTATACAGCATATTTGTGGTAAAAATATGTATTTGGCACCTGTGGACACTGTGAGGATTTTGGGCCCAATTCTCAATTAATCCTGTTTGGCACACCACAAAATGAAAAGAGGGATAGTGCTCTCTTTTGCCTTTTTTTCTTGTTTGCAGCAACGTAGCTCAGCTATTTAGACATTGTCAAGACACAGAACCATAACATTTACAACGACATTAAAGAACGAATAGTTTTAAAATATGTAACTTAAAAAACCTTAGAACAAAAAAAGCCAATTACTTTTATCAAGAAGGAATATTAACATTGGTCTCATGGAACTAATTAATAACATCAGTTTACATTATAACGCATAACATGATGCAAGATAATTAATTATATATGTAATTAATAGTGAAATGTAATATATGATTATTTAATAACTGATATATATTTAAATATTATAAAACTCCAAATACTTAGTCTATCTGGATGCCACATTTTTTAAATTGTTCTTGTTATAGTGTGCAAGAAACAACCGTTAATCTGGGATTTAATTTCTTCAAATTCAAACAGGTGTGCAAGGACGAGGCACACCAACACACACTGCAAAAGGAAGCAGAGTAGGATAGCTGCAAGTTTTCAAACCTTGTACATGCTGAAAACTGGTGTCAGAAAATGTGTTTATTTCTATTTTAGAGAGGAAATTAAAAAAAGAAATGACTCCCTGTTGTGCTTTGGCACTTTGCCTGTCTCAGCTTTGATGGAGCGGCAAGCACCCTGCAGTCTTCCTGGAGCAGCAGCAGGGTTCCAAAGTCGGGGGTACGATCCTACATGGAAAAAAGCTGCTGGAATTCTGCTGGGGCTTGTTTTAGTCTTGCTCTCTTGCCTCTCGGTTCCACCCAGAATGGGAGTTTTGTGTCAGAGAGGCCAAAAAAATCTGTTTTGGGATGTGCTGTCTGGCCACCCCCCATGGCTGGCTGTGAGTATGGTTCAGGACATATCTCTATCCCAGCTTTTTCCAGCTTTGATTATGTCATCTTTATTGAACTGTCAGCTTACTGGTGCAGGTCTGTCCACCTCAGCTCTTGATGTGCACCACTTAGTGTTGTCAGAGGGCAAAACTAAGGGATTGTATTGTAACATAATATGCCATATCACAGCATCTTATTGTAGTAATCACTCTTACCGCAGTGAAAAAATAGGGTTAAGTGTGCACGTCAGTACCCCTGTTGCTTCTTAATTGACTGAAAGACTCAATTTCCATTTTTCACATACATTCATTTTTACAACTCATTGATTACATCACGCTCAGCAATTTGATCTGCTTCTGTTTTAAAACGATGTCTTTTGCTTGGTGCTTTGTAGCTGCAGCAGTATGGTTATTTACAAGGAATGTAGCTGGTACTCTGACCTAACCCCGGGTCTAAGAACAGAATGTACAAATTTACAAAACATTGGGCTCTGTTAACGTAGTGCTCTATGCTGTGTTCAGGTAGGGTGCATTCATCTCCAGTGCATTGGTGTTCTGTTGCTCTCTGATAAGGTGTGCTAAAAACCAGCAATCATGCTGAAGCAAGCTGTGTGAGGGAGAACCAACAGAACCTACTAGATACGTGTGCAAAATTTAGAATCCACACTTAAAATTAGGTGAATAGCTAATTTGTTTTGGTTATGAAATACCCAGTTTAACTTGAATTTCTTGCTCACATAAATGTCAGTTTTGTGATGGCAGTCTTCTGTATGAACTAATTGCAAGGTTTTCAGAGTTTCTTGGTAATGTCCAAGTGATTTAAAAGTAGCCTTTGAGATCCAGCATCTGCCTTTAGAGGCTTCAATAGTGTGATGGAGGATTTAAGCAGCAAAAGAGGAGAAACTAAGCAGGAACAATACTCGTAGAGTCGACTGGCAGCTTTTATTTTTAAAGAACAAGTGGAGCAAAGTAATTATTTAGATGTACTTGTCTAGTGGTATGGCTCAGGCAACAGGATTACACCATACTCACAAATAAAAGTTATTGTGTGCTTATTCACTGGATCAACTTTATCCATCCAAATTGTCCATATTAATATGCTGTGAATGTTACATGTCTTTGAGGATGACCAAATACAGACAAGGAGAAGAAAATACCAGTACATTTGTAGTAAAAGCAATTTCAACCCTTCCTTTCCCTTTGTGGATTTAGGAAAAATATTTGCTATAGAACTCCAGGTGAGTTGCTAGATTTTTTTATTTACAAAAGTGACTGCAAGTCAACTTTATCTTTGTATGCCTAGGAGAATGCCCCAGTTTTTAAATGTGTTATAAGGATTCAGATTTCTCCCAGGTATTATTATATAAAATTCTCTATTTGGGTTTGGGGTGGTGCAAAATATTTTGATCCTAGTTTTCCTACTTATGCAGATGAAAATATACCAGTAATTACACCAACTGAAAGTGTCTGATAGAGAAGGTTTAAAACAATTATGATCACACCTGGAGAAGCTTACTCTTGCTAGCTAAATTAAGTCCACACAAGCAGGATGATCAATTTTTATTAAAAATAACCCAACAACATTGTGTTGATGAGTATATAAACTTCTTAGAAGAAAGCAAATGGCTTTCAATGGTTCACTGAATTTTCACTCTTTTAATTTGCCTTTGCAGTCTAGCTAATCTAGAGGAACATTCTGGTTCTTGCTTTTTATTTCTAGTGTTAAAAGAGATAGGGTCCCTTTCTTAGGAAGTTTGTGGACAGATTTCCTGGCATCTCTAGGAAGAAAGGGAAAAAAGTGGTCAGGAAAGTTGACATTTAGTAGCTATTATTATTAAGAATAGCTCCAGCTACATTTTTTTGGAATATTTTGAAATATTTATAGACTTTTTTTGGTGAAATGATACTCGGTATTAGAGACTTTGAGCCCAGTCCAATTTCTTAATGTGTTAAACTAAAAGAGGCACAAAATCGAGATTTCTCTTCTAAGTGGTAGCGTAGCTTTAGCTATTATTGTCCCGTATTAAAATGTTGTTTCTAGGTTATTCAGCCCTTCCTTTTTCAGCTGTGAAATCCCAAGAAGTTTTATGAGTATTTTTCTTTTCACTTTCATATAACATCTTTGTGGATTCCCACTGTTGTTTCTCCAGTATCTTTACGTGGGTCATTTGATAGTGGACCTTAGAGATACATAGAAAAGCGTAGGTGAAGAAAACTTTTTCTGGGCAAGTAGTCTCCCAAGACAGAGAATATATGTGATCTGGAAAGGGAACGAATGTTTATGAGAAGGAAATTTTGTTTTAAAATTTCTAAATGGGAAATTCAACGAACACACATACAAAAAAAGGACTAAAATCCACTACACATTAGTGTGTAGATAAGCCAAACCCCTTCCAAGCTTCTGAATCAGAAAGTTACATGTCTTGGCTCCTTTGTAGCACAAGGGGGCAATGTTGGCCTTAGAAAGAGAATTTTTCTCTTGCCGTCTGTCTGAATGCCATACCTAAGGTCGAAGTAACAATGATTTAATATAGAGCAAAGAACTGCATTTTCATGGAGCTGCCTCACAGGATGGGTGACTTTTCATCAATTTACTTAACTAAAATTGTGAGACTATCAGGTGATGTATAATGAATTTTTGATCCTGATTCCAGCCCGAGGAATGTCATAGCTTTGATGTCATATACAAAGGCTATAGCTTTTATAAAAACCACGATTGTATCAGAAATATGAAGTCATCTAGGAAGAGATTTTTGAGATTTATAGGAGCTATTAGGTTGCACTTTCTATGCATCGTAATTATAGTTTCCAATTCAATCTGAGATTCAACGAGATATAAACCTTTCCTCCATGAATTGCTAGCATTCCTCCTAAGAAACAAGCAAGCAAGCAAGCAGCCTTTATTTTTCACTTTTCTTCCACACTGTTATGAAGGTATAGAAGACATTTGGACCAGGTCACTACAGCTATTTAACAGAAACCCTCTATGTCTGACTATATTAAAAAACTGCCATGTCAGTTCTCAAGAAATATATTGTTTCATCAAACTAAAATAATGCTACCAAGGTGATAGAAAATAGCTGAGAAAATAAAATCTAAATACAGATCGTATGTAAATAATAACAATAAAGGTATAACAATGAAAAAAATTAGTGTTTGTTATGCATGTTTCGTACTACAGAATTACAAAAATAGGCAGGGCTAGCCAAAACTTTTTGAGATTAATAGACAAAAACATTTTTTCCTTTTTCATATTGGTTAATGTATGTTAAACTCAGGAGGCTATGCTGAAGAGGTGCACATTATTAAAACAAAGCCTTATTGGTGAGATATAAATTTTATGATGTAATTATGATTTTTTAAATGGAAGTATGCCCTTGTACTCTCAGAATTTTTAGTCTGACAATATTCTGAATAGTGTGTAACAAATTCAGTGCTACGAAAACAAGGAGTCCCATAGATGAGTAGTTAATGGGATTATTTTCTCCATTAAAAGTGTGATATCCTCCACACGTAATGAAAAATATTTCTTCAGTTATCTAATTTGTGGATAAATTTGATATATTCATACCTACTTCCAGAAAACAGAGAGAGATGGACTGTTATTGCTCCATCACTGGGAATATTTAATACTGTTTTCAAATAAAATTGTTTTTCTTAAAGCTGCTTTGATTGAATAAGTCTCATTTATTAAAATTTTTTGATTTCAAACCCTCAGTAGTCCCTCAGCCAGATTGCAGCTGCCTGCTCTGTGCTTCTGACTCACACAGAGCAAAGAAAAGGAAGGGGAAGGAGAAGTAGTTGAGCCTTCCTCTAGCTCTTGGCCCTAGCTGAACATAAAAGCTGCTAGAATTTTGTTCTCTAAAAAGAGGAGACAATACAACAATTCAGGAAGGCAGTGCGTGAGTGTGAGGAAAGCAAACAGAACTAATTCCAAGAGAAACCCCCAGTGGTGTGTTGAGAGGGTGAAGGAGGTTGCTACCTCATCTGCAGAGGAAAGGAAGCTCGGGGAGGAGGAGGGAGCACAGAGGGATCAGCATTAGGAAGGGCTGATAGGGAAGCAAGAAAAAAGAAAGAAAGAAGCAGAATCATGGCAAGTGGAAAGCGGAGCTTATTTGACTGGATTTTTTATTGTTAAGCCACAATATTGCCAGTGGGATCTGGATGTTCTTTCAGTGGAGCATCCTGCTGAGATCCTCATGTGGTATAGTATTATGAGGAAAGGGAATGAACCATTTGTGATTTTCGTCATTTACTGTGAGCAGAAAACATAAACATTAGCCTGATAGGTTTTGAAGTTTCTGTTTTGTGATACTGCTGTAAAAAAACCCCAGAATACAGCAAGATGAAGACAAATCACCATGAGGCATGGTGCTGGGAGGGTGATTCATGTGGGTTTCTTCCCTTTGAGACTGCACAGCTCTGCACTGAGCAGCATGCTGCCGTGGGAGGTGCTGTGTGTGCCACAAGATGTGTGAAAACCAGGGTCTCACAGCTTCATCAGAATTCCATGGCTCTTTTCATGGCACTGGGTGTTAACTCTGTAAACTGGCCAAATGTGTATTTGAATAATTATACTCTGCCTTCTGCAGAACACGTTCCAGGTAGTTTGAATTGGAAAATATTTTTCTGTTTTGTTTTATTAAGTGGGGGTTTCTAAAAGAGCCTTGTAAGAATTGGTTATAAAAAATCTGTTCTAACTCAGTTCCACTCACATTTCATTGATAGGTAAATGACCAGTCTCAGCTTTCTTTTATACCATTATTGAAGTACTTTTGATGAAACTGTGTTTAATTCTAGTTTTCCTTGCCCTCCTCAAATTGTCATATTGGAAATACCTAAGCTATAGCTTAGGGGTTTTATAGAATTGGTCAAAATTAAAATTAGAAAATGCAGTTAACATTAAAAATGCATTCAAATATGTAATAGTCAAGAAAACTGGGAATAAGTGAATATATGTTATAGAACTACTGTATCACAACACATAATGGAATCCAGGAGAACTTTGCTTGAGCAGAGACTTTAGGCCTTGATCTCTTTTAATTGCTTTCAACAGCATTATCAAGGTGTCTTGCACTTTTCATACAAAAAATAAACCTTTGTCCTTTGGAGCTAAGACAATTTAATTTTAACATGACCGCTATTATGTCTCAGGATATGCCTGAAATAAATTACAGTAATTTCTGGAAACAAAATGCCTCCTACACCATAAGCCTCTCAGGGTTTTCTAGATTTAGAACAATTTCCAAATTGTGTCCACATGTTCTTTGAATGGAGATAACGTATAAAAAAGATGTGTGTAATACAGTATGCTTAAATCTGCAGTGTCTTTTAGTAGTGCTTTTAAGACTGAGAACAAGGCTTATAACTAACCAATCTGCAGACTATCTGCACTGCTTATCTGTTGGGGTATCTCTTAGCAAGCTGGTTCACTTAGGGGTAAAGCCTCCAGCACGCCTGCACTTTGCTCAGACCAGATTATTTCCAGTCTGGTTGGGCTGTGGCTTTCCATGCCTGGTGAGCTGCTTTCCTGCGTGCCTTTGTGCTGGTGTCTGACAGCACTAGAAAACAGATGCCAGGCAGATAAACAATCCAGCACCATTTCTTGAAAGGCTGTGGTGTTGTCTTCAGGAAAGGAAAATAAACACCCTGCGAGCACATTGATCCAGGCTGGCTGCAGGGCAAATAAGAACTTGGAAGTAGGGCTTTGGGAAAGCTGTTTTTTAGGTCCGTCCTGGCAGCTACCAGATCAAGTACAGCATAGATGTAGAATGGAAAGTTAAAATGCAGGTTTCACAAGAAATAGGATTTTTGCCCACACTTTGAAGTTTTTTCTCACTGTACCATGGAAGCCTCTTGAGAAGTAATGCAATGAATCCTGTTTTCTATTTCCCCTTGCCGTTCTCTTCAATGTTGAAAAATGTGCAGCATTTGCTTGTTGATGCAGTGGTGGTTTGACTTTCAGATAAATAAAGATTTACAGTGAACTCAGAAGGTATTGTCAAGTCTAGCTTGTCACACGTAACACCTCCTGGGAATTCAGTCATAGTTGTTTTTGCAATCTTCTCAAAAAATTGACTAGACCACTTCTTCAGACTCTTAAACTTGAACTTTTAGAAGATGAGGGAGCCTCAGAAAGTCTAAAAAATCACTCTATGTTGCCCTTTAAAAACGTAATTTTAGCCGTTGTATGGTCTACACCTGCGCCTATCTGCTAGTGAACCCCTGAACTACCTTTGGCAATATGCACATGCTCTCTAGTAAAAGGCTTGGCTTTCTCAACTGAAAGTAATTAGTAAAATAGTGAAGCTGAAATTTTACTTAAAAAAATTTATTCTTCATGGGACAAAATTACATCATGGTCTTAGTGCTTAACAAGAACAAAAGACATTCAATTCAGAATAATTTTATGAAATTAGTTGAAGTCTAAATAATGGACATAGTTTTTCAGAAACATATGACTAATAGAAATATTTTCTAAATTTTGGTCGTTCATTTGTGTATTTTAATACAGGAATTCTCTTTAGCAGGAAGATTTCAAACTGATACTCAGGTCTGCTGTGCTTAACTCTGAGGGACTGTTCTTTCATTATATGCCACTGTACTGATTTGAGGCTTCAGTTGATGGTCAGTACAGTCTCCCTAACTATAGGGAGTGCATAAAACTCATGACTTCTGGCAGCTGTTGTGCTGTAACAAAAAGAAATAGAGATAGGTGCTATAATAGAGAGAAGAAGACACTAACAGGTATGGAAAATGACATATTTAAGGAGGGGTGTATGTATTTGGTTTAGCCAAGGAATGTTTTGGACCTCAGCAGCCCCAAGTTTTGGAGGCAGCAGTCCTCCCTGAGGAGTGGAGGAGGGTGGGCTGGTCTCCTCTCTGCAGTCTCTGGGCAGCAGCCCGAGGCACTGTTCCCCAGGAGCCACACGGGGCAGGACAGGTAGCACTGGCTTCTCTACTCTCATTTCAACCTGCAGAGGTGCTAGGGGTGTAACTGCTGCTTGCAGCTTAATTCCTGAGCATAGATAACTTGTGCTTATGAACTTGTCTTCAAAATCTTGTAAACTTTGTATGTTTCCCATACTGTAACTTCTTCTGTGTGACACTCTCTGAGGTGGTGAGATTTTATGGAAAACAAAGGCCCTTCATTTGAGAAGCATTAATGAGGCCTTAACTCTTCTTTTACCCTCTGTCAATACATTATACTATCCTCAGGAGAAGGTGTGTTATCACCTAAAGCTTTACCACCTTTCCCAGCACATTGAAAACATTTGCCAAGCATAATTTTGTGGACATCAGTATCACAAGCATGGGTTAAATGGCTAAGAAATAAGCTTTCTATTATTTCTTTTTAGCTCATTGTGTTTGCACAGTACAGGTGGCCTGCAGATGTGGTAAATCTGATCCTCCAGTGACACGTAGTGCATGCTCAGGCAGCGAGAGCACAGTAAGTCCAGTGCTTCCAAGAGAGTGCGTGGTGCGCAGTCATGTTGGAACTCTGAGGTTTTCCTGAACAAATTGCAGTTACAGGGTCTCTGCACTATAACCCCAGGCATGCCAGAATGTGTGGTAACAGGTAGGAGTTACTGGGCTTACTTACTGATCCGATTAGGCTATGACATGTGAGGAAACACTAAGAACCCCTGGATAGAATTTACAAGGTTCCATCCAGGAAAATAAACCAGGAGGCTACACTGAGAATCATCACGGATCTCTTAGTACTTTCTGTTTCGTGCTATTCTGCAATTAGCAGCACCTAAGATTTGATATGCTAATTAAAAGAAATGCATCCTACTTACCTGTTCAGGAATCAGAAAACAAAAAGAACGTCAGCTTCCTTATTATGTCTTGTGCTTCTGGAAGGAGCTTTGCTCTAATTGTCAAAGGTGTAGGATGTGAGATGGAATAGAATCCAAGCTTACTTAGCAAATGGCGGAAATATTACATTTATGCATATGTATGTGTTAATGAGGATGTAGTATAACCTTGAAAATGGTAATAGAAAACAGGGGGAGAGGACATGCAGAAAATCTTCTGTTTCGTAATGGATTGGTACCTCCAGAGTTGCTAGGCTTTTTGGTAGTTCTAAATCTCTGCAAAGCCCCATTACGTCTGCATATACTTCTAAGTTTCTTCCCAGCAGCTGAGTGAAGAAAAAGGTCCTTTCCTTCAAATTCCATTTTAGGATGTACTTTTTTTCATCAGCACTGCTTATCAGTGTCTGTACTTCCTTCCTCAGCTGCAGCTGTCTTGAAATAAGCTTTGAATTAACTCAGAATTTGAAAAGGACCAAAGGAAGCCTTTTGTTTACTACCAAGGCTTGTGTGAATCAGTATGCTGACAGTCTTTTATGCAGAGACTCAAAAGGGAGCTCCACAGGCAGTCTTTGAACCTGACTCCCTTTTTCTTTGCCACTAACTGATATGTCACCTGTAAAATGTACAGGTTGTGATGATTTATGTGACACTTATATTGCGGCTGTACCAGGGGCCATTGACCAAATCAAGGCTCTCTAGCGTAGTACACAGACAACAGATAGTTATGTCCTTAAGCATTTATGTGCAGTAAAATAATCTCAAGGTGTTCCTGAGGAAGCATGGTAACCCTTTAGTTCAGCAAACTGACTTGGAGTCTTGGAGCTCACGATTAACTTACTGTAGCTCTGTTGTGCGAGCATTTCTTCTCTCCCTGTACCCTGCGGGACAGTGTTTTGTAGCACTGTGTTGAAATGGTTTCAGACACTTCAGGGTCATTGGTCTTCTTTCCAGCCTTTTGAACTTACTGTCTTTCGGTCCATTGCTGCCACCAGAGCAGCAGGACCTGGCAGTGCTGGAGCACGCAGGGCCAGCTGAAACCTGCCGGTGCAATGTAGGAGGATGACAAACCGGCTCGGCAAATGCTTGCGTGTCAAAAGCCCCTCTACACAAACCCATTAAGTTGGTCAGGAAATATTGTCAAACTAAATAGTTTCTGGGTTTGTTTTAACCCTGATTGCTTTAACACTGCCCGTGGAATATTTTGCAGTCTACTGGGGTTGTCTCAAACTAGTTGAAGAGGAAGTTTTAACCACATTGCTTTAATTTCTTTTACTTTGACTTTTTAGGCTAACATTTGCAAATGTGCTTTTTGAATCTTCACACATGCACTTGGGAGATCATTTTTCCTAGGAAAATCTTGAGGGTCAAATGAATTTTCCATATGGGGATTCTAGTCCCTAGATTCATCCCAAGAAATAAGAACTATCAAACTAAAGAGACTGTGTACATTTAAAATAATATTTTTCTCACTTAAGCGGTGAACAAGTGCTACCTCCTGACAGCACCTTGCATGTTGAAGATATTGTGCTGTGTTTGTTCTGAATTCTTTGAAATTAAATCAGCGGAGCAGTTTCTGGTACGGAAAGGTTTGTTTCAAGCTTCTTAAAAGTTAGTGATAAAAATTTGCTATAAAAGCCAAGATGAAGTCTTTGCTCTAGTGACAAAGACACTAAGCCTGGAAATGCAGCAAGAAAAACGAATTTGTGAGATTTGTGGAAACCAGCCTTCAGTCACTTCTTCACATCTTTCTCTTGCACCCTGTCATAGAGGTGGCACAATGTACTTCCAAGTGCAATATTACCTTAGTGGGTAAAATGACAACAGTACATGTCCTTTTCCAGCTATAAAAGGAAATAAATTGATAAAGAGGGAAACAGATTGATTAGAAGGAATTACTTTTTTCTCTGTTTATCTTTCCTGAATTTTGTTGTTGTGTCCTGAAAATGGTTAGACAGTTCTTCCATTTGAGTCCTTAGATCCTTACAGTGCCTGCTGTGTAACAAATATACATTTCTATGCTCTAGACAATATCTTATCTACTTACCTGGACTCTTCTCAGAGAAGAGAAAGGAATAATAATTTTGAGGGGGAAAATCGTCTCACACAAATGCTCAAATTGACCAGATATATCTTCTTCCAGGATTTTGTATTTCTCTTCATTAATAATGAAATTAGACAACTAGCTGATAAGAAAACCACTACTACAGAGTTTTAAAATTAGGTGCAATGAAGTCTTATTCTAGGAATTTCAACAGGATTATGGGAATTAATATGCTGACACTAACCTTTCTTGGTAAATATCTAAACATCAGGGGAGGGACAAAAGAACCATAATTTAGATGTAAGTTTTGGTGGTGACTGTAACAGAATTTGGGTTTTGCTTTTCCTCATTTCTCCTACCAGAAGATTTCATTTTAATGAAAAGAACCTACTAGGTTTTATTCTAACTATTTTCATAAATTGTTTATTACCCACTTTCTCTTAGACAAAATTCTTCTTTACATGATATCTTTTCTCTTTAACGTCGATGTTCTCCATTTAACATCTTTCAAACCACCTTTGTCTTTTTATGTTTGCTGCCAGCCTTCATTTTTCTGGACTAAACAAGCTAGGCTCTTTTTGCAGTTGTTGTTCTGGTATACCCCAATCCCTAATTTCCTTAACATGCCTTTCTGTAGTCCAACAGCTATCCTGAGGTTAGATACTGAGTGGATCCACTGGATCTTCCTTTACTGTGTTTTTTCCAGGTGATGAGATCTTATTTCATAATGGTTGCCATTATTTACTAAATTTTCTTGGATTTCTCTAGCCTAATTTCTCAAATCTGTATTTTTATGTCATTCTGCAGCCCTGCCCTATGTTTGCACTAAAGGTTAACTTTTAAATGAGTGCATTTAACTAGCTTTTTTTTTTTTGGCCAGAGTGATTACCGCAAACATGAAATAGCCAGCTCCAGAAGGCCATTTTTAATGTCCTCACATTTCAATAGTTTTTGCTTTCAGCACAGTTTATTACTCTTTTCCCTTTAATCAGTTTCAAATGCATTCCAACTGCTATTAACTCTTCCATTTTCTATTGTTTTTAGCTGTCCACATAGGCTGAATTTTGTCTGCCTTATCAAGTGCAGTTATCTCTCTAGTTTTACAGGTGTGGTTCACTCTATTTTTCTTTTTCCCGTATTTTTATTGCATTTCTTTTCTACTTACATAATATGTCCCATTAGCAGGCCTGCTGTTGAAATTATACTATCTTTCCTTTCTTTCTCAGTACATTTACTTGAATATATTAATTCTTTCTAGAGACCTTAATGGTTCTTAAAAGGATGACAGCTTGGAGCATTATTATAAGATAACTAAACTGCAAAAATGGAAAACAAAGAGAGAAGCAAAAGACTACTTGTGTTGTACAGGGTCAATAAATCAGCCACTTAATAAACCCCATTTGTAAGAAATTAAACTCTTTTGTTAGTGTGTTTGTATTTCAATCTCTTTCAATTATTTGTCAGAAAGCTCTCTGAGGCAGGTTCACATCATGAATGTATGAACAGATTTTTTTTAATGGTCTTTTTTTTTAAATTTACTGTTTAGTTAAAACTGTTCTTCATTCCTCTTGGAGGCTGTGCCATTATCTAATGTGTAGAAATGTTTTTTTTACTATTGGTGAAAGCACCTGGTGTGCTTTTAAAGTGGTGTGAGGCTAATGAATGCAGCTTTACAACATGGTGTTGTATTTAGGAACAGGCCAAATTATTATCCACAGAATTTTACTGCAGGACAATTATGTTTATATGGTATAAAAATATGTATCACTGCAGCCTGGCTTTTGCTTCCAATTCTCTCAAAAATGAAATTGTATCAAATGTCGGAAAGAGCTAGATTTTTTCTTTCTGCCTTCAGTCACTTTCTCCAATGAGTTGGATAAGTACTCTGTAACTGGACTCTTTTGGCTTTTACTACTGAACTAAAGCCAGATCTATGAATTAGTTCAGCTTTTACCTCTTTTAAAATGGATGAAATCCCAATGAAAGTCCCTTAACATACTATTATTTCATAAATAGCAGATTTAGAGGCAATATAAATACAATTATTTGGATGATTACATCTCTTCTTGGTAAAAGAAAATATTTTAAAGTGAATCACTAACTGCCCTTTACAGTTCTCTGTGTAGAGGCCATTGTTAATAGTCAATGACACTTGGAAAGACAGCAGAGTTGGATAAAAATCATAGCAAAAACATATAAAAGCTCTTTGAGTAGGCTTGTCATTCATCAGTTAAAACCAATTAGAAGAAGATGAAAATAGCTGCCAGTAATAATGCTTGACTTAATCATTAATGTGGCAGTCTTTGATTAACCTGACCCATGCAATAACACTGTTCATGAAAATCACATATGTACTTAAAATATAACGGAATAAAGGAGACTGGAAGGGAATAAATGTTCAAATTGCTTTCAAGGACTGGTGCCCTTGCAATTAAAGCTTTTTGGAAGATGCACTAAACCAAAGGATATTGTGCTTATAACTCCTCCATTAACTTGGGAGCATATGGAGATACAGATGAATGAAGTAGTTCCACTGAAATAACTTTGATACTTTATGATATTTAGATAAAATTTGCTTGTGGTGTCATAAAATTCATTCTGCTCTGGGGTGCTCTGTCACCTATAATTTGACCACTCTATTTTTTTTTTTTAATGGAGGGCAACTAACTATGAAAACTTATATAAAACCCAATTCACTGTAAGGTGACTTACCAGTCAGGACATAATTGAGTGTGTATTAGTTCTGTAGTCATCACAGGCCTCTTGCTGAGCTGCTGTGATGAATTTTAGCTAAAACTGTTTTCACTGCTATTAATTCATACTGAGTATTAGATTGTTATTTTCATATCACTGTTTAAATCAGTGTTAGTCATTTAAAAAACAGTATATGTGCATTTGAAGAAGGGTGCTTTTCTTCAAGCTAGCATTGGAAGTTATTTAAAAGCCCATTAGCCATAGCCAAAAGGGCTTACTTTAAAACTTCCAAATGGCATGTACCTGATAAAAATACAGATGTGGAACCTACCCCTACCCACCTCTACTTAAACAATAGGTTAAACAAATGATGTTATGCTGCTGAAAACGTTAACTGCAAGGTACTGCTTAACCATTGATACACTCCTCAGGACAACGTTTTCAGTATCTTATTGAAAAAGATATTTCACACAAATTTAAATTTCTCTCTAGACCAAAGATAAGAACGTGCATGGCCCAAAACAGAAGGCGCAGTCAATCCACAGTCCTTGGTCTAGTAACGGGTGTTTCGGTCTTGCAGTCCTAGAATATTGGGCATGGAAGGTGGTAGATCTGCCTCATGAAGTTCTTTTCCATGTGCACTGCCTTCTGCTGCCCTGGATATGGCTTTCCTAGTCTGTGGACAGTCTTCCTGTTCTTGGGCCACTGAGACAAGATAAGAAGTTGATGTCTCAACCCTCTTCTCTGTAGTTACGTTTCCCCTGAAACTGCAAGGCTGTTCTTTCCATTTCAATTGCTTTGTCCAGGGCAAATGTACAGGTTAGGGGGGTGGGATGCCAGTGTTGCCTCGGGGAGGCTTTCACACGTTTGGACAGCTTCTTGTCAAAAGCATTGCCCCCAGTTTTTCTCCATCCCTATTTCTAATTATTCTTACTTACACTTCATGGAATAAATGGTTCTCCTCAAAGACAGCTATTATTCTTTTTACATCCTAGTAATTTACACTCAGAAAACCTAATTGCATCTGTTTTTCTTTGCTGTGTTCTTCTTTAGTCATATTACATAAATCTTTCTACTTGATTTTATTTTCAAATGTTAAAAATTTCTATCCTTCTATCACCTTTTCAAAATTTCTGTAATTCTGCACGAATTTCTGGTGCATTTTTTATTAAAGAGCCATTTAGTTCTGAAAATTGTTTGCCACAGTCAGAAAGAGAGCATGACAGAGAGAGGCAAAGACTAAATGTGTAGATCACAAGAATCCTTTATACAGAAAAGACAACTAATTTTCTCTTACCTTATTTCATTACAAATTCATGTCTAATTTACCAGTTTGTTGATTCCTCTAGAATTGTTCTGTAGATTTTTTAAATGTCTTTTTTCATTCATTACCTTTGTTTCAGGTAACATTTTCCCATGATAATGTTACATACATCTATTTGCATGTTTCCATGTTAAAATTTTTCTTTGCTTGTTCTACCCCATGCAAAATTTATATAGACCCCACCTCTCTCATGTACATTAAGGAAACATTCCTGAAAGTTCTAACTATAAGTTAATGGTAACTGCTTAAAAAACACACAAGAAGACAGAAAGACCTCTGATTCTGTTCAATGTGTGGCGGACATGATTTGGATCTCAAACAGGAACCGAGTCTCCAACTGCAGGGTCACCAAAATGAAAGCCTGGTGACTGGCCAACCTAAACACAGAGGGTTTCGTAAGACAAAAGTAGCACAAACAATTACTAATAGGAAATGAAAAACAAAAAAGGAAATTTAAGACATTCTTCCATTGATTATAATTTCAACAGGATTGAGTCCTGTAATTATTGTGTCTCATTTAATCTCCTTTCCTTGCAGTCAGTTCTCTTGTGACTTGGGAATTACTCGGATGGTGCTATACTGGACTTGGAAGTTCATATGGTCTTTCCTTCACTGGCCCCATCTTGTACTGTCCTAGGTGAAATCACTCATGTTTTTCTCAGAAACAGCAGGTTTTCGTCTCTCTTCAGAAGAGAGGGAATATTTTACAAAATAGTTGATCCATACAGAGCAAAAATGCATTTTCTTTATAATGTCATTTTAAGCTTCACTTACCCCTGCTGCAGTGAGAGGGTTCATTTTACAAGCAGACTGGCTTTGAGAAACTATGTAATTTGGATTTCATTAATTCTAAATATATTTTTTAACCTTTTGTAGAGCTTTAAGTTTGGGATTTAGAGTGAATTGTGCCTAAATTGGATGATATAACTTTAATAAAGGGAAATACAGCCAAGCTACATGAGAGTGTCATTAACGCATCCATTACGTTCCTGAGAACTGAAAAAGAACTCCCAGGAGACTTCACAAGTTAGGAACACAGCTAACTTATTTAAAAGATATGTGTCGGTATCACTATGCTTATTTAACTATAGTCTTGAGAGCTGGACTGTGTGAAAAGAGTTTTTTATTCTTGTAAGTCTAAAATAACACTAAGTATGAGTGAAGAGTTATGTTTCTTTAAAACTTTTCCTTTAGTCATCAATAAACCTGTCTAATTCCCTTCTCTCAAGCTTTGAGCAATGAAAAAAGTTATTAACTCTTGGGCTAGCAAGATTTACAGGGAGTAAAGGGTGTGTTTTATGAAGCTGAGATCAATTTCAACTGCAAAAGATCTAAAAGAAATTTTTGTCTTAAAGCCTATTTAGGAGCATAACTCCTACTATTTTAGATGGATGAAGGGCTGTTCTAGAGACCCCCCAAGACAGGAGGAACTCTTTATCAGGGAGTGTAGGGATGCCTCAAGGGGTGGGAGTTTTCAGCTGAAAGTGGGTAGGTTTAGATTGACTATTAGGAAGGGATTCTTTACTGTGAAGGTGGTGAGGCACTGGAACAGGTTTCTCAGAGAAGCTGGGGACGCCCCATCCCTGGAAGTGTTCAAGGCCAGGCTGGATAGGGCTCTGAGAAACCTGGTCCGGTGGAAGGTCTCCCTGCCTACAACAGGGGAGTTGGAATTAAATGACTTTCATGGTCCTTTCCAACCCAAACCATTCTATGGTTCTATGATTCTGTGACTCTATAAACTCACAGGATAACCTTCACTTTCCCTTTCAAACTCAATTTTCTATAATTCTTAAATTTTATTATTAACTGGATCTTTTCTAATATTTGATAAGAATTATCAGTTGTCCATTAGTCAGCTTATTTTATAAAATAACTCTGCAGTTCCATCTAAGATTTGCTTACAGATGACTCCAGACATTCCTCTTTCCTGTAACTAAATCTTTGGGTTTCAGAATGCATCTTTAAAAGTCTTTAAACTTGAATGGCTATAAAAGAAATCATTGCCTCATCTTTCTTCCTGTGGATATTAATCTCTTCCCAAAAGATGTGGTGTAAGTTAAACATTCATGGATAAAAGTTCCCCCCATCAATTTTAGATTGATTTAAATATTCTTACAGTGCAAAATTATTATGGAATAAATTTTTACAGCCCTGCACTTCTGTATTGCAACATTTGAAAGGAGGCTTCAGCCACTTTAGTAATTTGTAGCAAAAAAGTTATTAGGAAAGGCTCAGTAGTGAATATGTTCTTGTTAAATCTCAGAAAGCTTATCTAGAGTCTTTATGAAGTAGATAATTTTTAAAAGGACAGCTTGAGAATAAAACATGGGTTTAAAATGAAAGTATTTCCCTTGAAAAACTGTGTCAGAGATCACTTATGACTTGGTGAATGACTTAAAATCTTAGTGAATGCTAACATCTAAATGCAATAATGAACCAGGTTCTATGAAATAATAGCCCGTCTATGTTCATTTGATCTTACAGGCCTGGTTCACTGCTTTGGAAGAATTCTGAAGGATGTCTTCAATCTCTCTCTTCTGGACAAAGGAGACTGTAAAAACTATGCTGTGCTCTGTAAAATTATATAAAATCCACACATACATAACTAATGTGTATATACTTTTAATATACTTTGGATAGTATTTTACTACTGCATAGTGTCACAGACATTATTTAGCTAAACCTGCCCCTTAATGATCTCTAAGAAATTTCATAGACTCATAGAATGGTTTGGGTTGGAAGGGGCCCTAAAGATCATCTAGTTCCAACCCCTTGCCATGGGCAGCAAGGCCTTCCAAAGGGACATCTCCCCTAGACTAGGTTTCTCAAAGCCTCATCCAGCCTGATCTTGAACACTTTTAGGGATGGGGCATCCACAGCTTCTCTGGGCAACCTGTTCCAGTGCCTCACCACCCCCACAGTGAAAAATTTCTTCCTAATATCTAATCTAAACCTACTCCCTTTCAGTCTGAATCCATTCCCACTTCTGTCACTACATGCCCTTGTAAAAGATTTCCCCCCATCTTTCTTGTAGTCTCCCTTCAGGTACTGGAAGGCCACAATTAGGTCACCCTGAAGCCTTCACTTCTCCAGGCTGAACAATCACAATTCTCTCAGTCTTTCCTCATAAGGAGAGGTGCTCCATCCCTCCTATCATCTTGTGGCCTCCTCTGGACCTGCTCCAACAGGTCCATGTCCTTCCTGTCCTGGGGACCCCAGAGCTGATGCAGCACTGCAGGTGGGGTCTCACCAGAGCTGAGCAGAGGGACAGAATCCCCTCCCTCAGCCTGCTGCCGATGATTATTTTGATGCAGCCCAGGACACGTCTGGATTTCTGGGCTGCTAGCCCACATTGCTGGCTCATGTCCAGCATCATCCTCTCACCCACCAGCACTCCCAAGTCCTTCTCAGCAGGGCTGCTCTCGATCTGTTCATCCTCCAGCCTGTGTTGATACTGGAGGTTGCCCCAACCCAAACAGAGCAGCTTGCACTGGGTCTTGTTGAACCTCATGAGATTCCCTCGGGCCAACTTCTTGTCCTTGTCCAGGTCCCTCTGGACGTCATCCTGCCCTTCAGGTATGCCAACTTTACTGCTTAGCTTGGTGTCATCTGCAAACCTGCTGAGAGTGCACTCTATCCCTTCATCTCTGTCATTTCAAGGGGGATTAGCCAGTTGCCTGGAGTCACGCTCTACCTGTTGCTACTTAACAACATCTGCTGTGAGGTTCGTTGCTCATGGGTCCTCTCAGAGCACCTTTGGAAAAACAGTGGGGCAAGAGAGTTCACCACCTGTTAAACTTGTTTTCTTATTGAGCTCATGAGAACGGAATCCATCTATAAACTTTCTGAGACCTTGATTTATTAGAGCCAGCACTGAAGACGTTCTAAATAGTTTGTTATTGCTCAGTATTTCTTTACATTCAGCTTCTAATGAACAGAACAGTCAGCTATCAGAAAGTAAATTATTTATTAACGATACTCATCACATTGGGAAACAAACAAAAAGATCTCTTTTTACTTCATGCCACAGTGGAGCACATTTTTCTAACATGAAATTCAAATATGAAGAAATACTTCATAACAATTTACACTCATATTCTAAATGTGAAATCAATCTCTCTATTGTCTTTGGAGAGCAATGGAGCAAGTGAAAACAATGGACTGACCACGAATCCTAATGTACTACCAAATGTTAATAAGTTCACAATTTGAATATTTTCACCAACAATGACAGTCTCACCTAAACAAATCTCAATCAATGCCTGCCAGGCAGCCTGGAGACAAATACAGTGGTGCTGCTCACTCTCCACCTGCTCTAGCAATAACGTGGGAATTCACTTCCCAAGTATGTCATTTAGTACCACATTAACTAGTCAGGAAATAGAGACAAATATTGAGACAAATCCAATCTGTAGGAAGTATATTATGTTTTTAACATGTTCCAGGATGATCCAGGAAGAATAATAAAAATCATTGCTTATTTGGTAACAATGTGTTATAAGATATTCTCATCTAATTATTGCTTGATTTGGATTATTCTGTTTTTCTATGTTTTGAGATCTCATGACTTAAAATAAGTTTGCCATGTTCATGTATTTCTAAAACAAATCTTATATACATACACCACACTTTAGTGGGGAGATTATAGGGGACCCTTGATTGTATCAGAACTACCTAAAAACTGGCTTCTGTATATATTTCTTGGCTTAAAATAGGAAGTTAAATATCTTCCATAATATAGAATCAGATTAAAAGACTAGTAGTTTTCCTAAGCTTTCAAAAAAAAGAGGTATGTGTTAAAGTCTAACCCAAGAAAACCTCCCTAACTGTAAATCTGCCTATTTTTCTGCTGATCGTATATTTTTCAATATTTAAATATTAATGTCCTTTGGCAAGTGCATTAGGACTCAAGTGATAAATCTAAAACATACAGTTGCTTGTCTCAAACATTAAAGTTAGGCTGATGGTCTCCTGAGAACTGGGGATTGACCATATATACATTATTCATCCAAGATGGTTACATGTCATTAAGTCCAGACTCATTTTTATTTCACTTCCTCATATGCTGTAGGCAGCAAGACTAGGTATATATTGACATTTGCAAAGTATACTGAAGATCAATATGATACACTTTAAGGTAATTGTCCCTACAGAAGGTGCTCACAAACTTGTGAGAAAAAGCTACCTTTCACGAAGAGGTTAGTTTCAGCATTTTGCCTGCACATATACTCTTGAGTTCTGCCCTTTCTGTGGTAAAATAAGTGACCCTCTTTTCGAAGCTGTCTATTTTGAAAGAAGGGATTAAACAATGTTTCTTTATTTCTCTTGTGCATGGTCGCCCCTTTGGGCTTTCTGAAATCAGACTCTGTTTCTCAGGTACAGCTCATCAGTTTGCTGTTGCATCAATCTGTTGCATATTTCCCAAATGGCACGAGCTGGAGCAGGAAGAGATCAGGGCGTGCTTTGCATTTTCTGTTTCTAGTCTTTAATGTAACACTGAGCAGTAAGCTTAGCATGGTGTCTTCTATGACTGTCCTTGCTGCACTGATGCTGTGTCTCTTAGAGCTCTTATACTGAATGCAAGGTGGATTTCACACAACCTGCTTGACTCCTCCTTTCTTATTTTGGGGTGTAGGACAGCAGAATTTGACGGTATGCTACATGAAACAAATTTTACAAAAATGCATCTTTTTTAGGTTTTTTAGGTGTTTTAGGTTTTCTGTGTCTTTGACCTGCCATAAAGAGAACCTGCCAGCCTGGAAAGTCTGGCATGGAATGGTTTATAAAGTTTCTTGGCTTCTATCTACTGCTGGGCATTCGTGACTGTTTCCTTTAGAAAATGATGGCATACAGAATGTCACAGAGCAGGTAAACATACTTTACCTGTATCTGAAACACAAAGGAAATCTAAGCTTATTTATATGCTTGTATGTTTGAACTATGACCAAGGACTACAAAGTTACACTTCCTTGCTTTTCATATTTTTTTTAAGCTGATACTACAAAAAATTGCCACCATAAGTGATTGGAAAATTCTGCCAGGTAATTCCTCCCTCCTTGGAACTAGGGATGGCTTATGTGACTGTAATGATCACATGCAGCATGTTGTGATGTTAGCATTTTGTTTACAAAAGAAATATATTACCTAGATCTGCTTTCAAAAAAGTTAAGAGGTCACTGACTTTCTATCAACATGAGGGGGAGGAGGATTGGGTTGAAATTCCCACAACAGAAAATATGTAACATCTCCTTTTTATTTCTCACAGGTACCCAAAGCATTCATTTTTGTTTAGATAAGGAATGCTTTTGTTTATAGGACTAGCAATGTCAAGAAAGAAATTTTTCCCAGGAAAATGTACTGATTTTATTATTTATGAATTGTAGCGTAAGTTCTGCTGGAAGCCTCTACAAGGATCTGGAACCACTAATACATATTAACAGACCCTGCTCCACAGAATTACAAATCCAATGAGACAAAACAGATGGTGGATGTGGAGAATTGGAGGAGTGAGAGATGAAAGTGTTTTTTCAGTTTTCCAGTTGATTAATAATGGTGGGAATGGAACTAAAAAGTCCAGTCCTTCCTCTTCAAAGCAGCAGAACCCACCAAATCCTGCCGCTGGTACCTCTCGGCATCTTGACTCATTCAGTTCAAATGCCTGAACCCTATGGGCACTATTTTTGTTTCTGACTAAAAGCCCTTCAGGAGAAAGGCTATCTGTACTAATTACTTCTGCAGAACAAGTTCTGCCTTTCCCTACTGGGCAGTTCACCCATGCAGCAAAAGTCCCTCTATCTGTAACACATCTCCTAAGAATCACCCAAGTGCCAAAGTGCAGGAGATAGTGAAGAAATTATTTTAGAAATAGTTTTAAAAAATCAAACCTGTTTATCTATTTTTTTCCAGTTGTAACTCATGCTCTGTTACTGGACAGCCACAGCTGAAAAATGTGTAGCAATTATATTTATAGGAAAAGCTTCACAATTTTTGCACATTTTTATTTAGAAATAAATAAATTTAAAAGGGCTTTTAGAATGTATCCCTGAAGGTATGTTCTATCTAGGAAGTCAGTTTGTCCAGTCATCACAAGGAAATGATTAATAAGTATGATTTCATAATTATAACAATTATTATAATAATTGTAATAATTATAGGTGGGATACTCATGAACACTGATAAATGTGTAGGGAAAGAATTCAGTGACTGGACAAGTAATGAGCATCTGAGATTTCTAGGTGCTTCTGGTGATACAGTATTGGGCTTATGCATTACACTGTGGACCATTTTCCAGGGTAAAAGGTTCATTGGCCTTGAGGCCATCAACTGTGACCAATTTTCTAAGCGCCTACCATCCATTATGTCATGGGGCTCCTATCATGTGAATAATATTCTAGTTAAATATAATATAAATCATTTTTTTTAAGTCCCTGACCACCAATTTACATGACATATTGTAAAAGCTCCAAAAGAGCCTCTTTCCAAGTCGTTACAGTCAATTGGACTCTTAACTGGTCTAGTAAGGAGTTGAGAATCTGAGAATTAAACTGCTCCCAATTAGGCTGTAAAAAGTATTTTATAAATGAGAAACACACTAGTGATTTGAAGCCAACTTAGAAACAGAGCACTACTGTTTCATATACAGGACTGAGATGGGAGGGTAAAGGGCAATTTCAAGAATAGCAATTTTATATTTCATATGCTTATATGTCCAAATAAGCCATTATGTTATTTAAAATCCACTATAATGGTTGTATTTGAATTGGGTAAGAACATGACTGCCCACTTTAGCCACAAATCTCCAAATATGCTTAGTACCTGGCTTATTTTTGAAAAAGTACAACCAAACTTTGCCTTTCTCAAGGCCACCCTCTCTTTTCCAGTCTTGCTGCAGCTGCTGACAACTCTCTGAACTCTGAATACATGTGGAAGATGCCCGAATTATTTCAGTAAACATTGTGCGTTCCTGAGTATTTGTTCTCAGTTCTTGTTGCTCACCTTTCAATAATCAAAAGCCAAAGCCAATCAAAACTGGTTAGGAATGTGCTCAGTTAACCAGGTTCAAAGGACTTTGAGACAGATAGAAGGTCTCGGAGCTCAGAGGTGTGCTTTGCTTAAGAGAGGTAATTTCTGAAGGCCAGAAAAAGCCTCCAGTGATGCAGGTGTTCCTCTGGCTCAGAGCTGATGACTACGTGACAGCAAGGCATGGAAAAGATAGAGCTTAACTAAACTCAGGCTATGGTCTGCAGTCTGTCCTTCACTTAGCAGCAGGAGGGCATTTTCTGTGCTCCTGAACGGATCTCCCTGCATAGTTTTATCCTGAAAAAACCCCCATTTTGTGTGCTTCAGGAGGGCTTTGTAACATGACCCAAAGGTTTGTCTTCTTTTGAAAACTTCTTTTCCCATCATGCCCTGTGGCCACTGATCCTTCATTTGACAGAGCCAGGAAACTGCTGACACAACATTATGTTTTGTAATAGGTCTCCTATTTACTCAACACTGCAGATAAATAAAAAAAGCACCCCAAAACTGCAGAAATGATCCATCTCCATTAAAAAAAAAAAAAAGCACCCAAAAAATGCAGAAATGATCCACCTCCATTAAAAAAAAAAATCAAAAGAGCTGCAATTTCCTCCACTACATATTAAATAGCATAGATATCTGAAAACTTTCCTTCTGTCTTCTACTCCCTTTCATATTCTGGGTTATCACTTAAATACTCATAACCTCATTCTAGCAGCAGGTAGACACATTACCAGCCTATTGATGCTCTTATGCAGGTTGAAAAGTTTCTTCTGCCCTTGTGATGGATTTAATTTCTCTGTGTTCAAGATCAAACCTATTTGGAATGACTGTCTCTTGCAGCAACCACAGCAAAAGGCATTTACTTGACTCTTTTTTTTTTGACTGAAGATGTTTTATATTTTGTGTTTGTATTTCCACAGTGCTTCAGGAGAACAGGAAGATGCTGGCTTTGTCAGCCTCAGCCCTACACTACAGCCCTTGTCCGTGTGAACTCTCACAGGCAGCGCAGCTTTGTACAGTGGCCCGTGCTGCAGGTCTTGGGATGCTCTCAAACTGACAGTCAGGAGGTCACCAAGGAAACAGGCACTCACTGGAACTAAAGGGCACATGAGGATGCTTCATTTGCCTTCATAGCACATTTGGACAGTTTTATGACACAGAGAATTGCAGAGAAGTACAGTTAACAAAATGCTCAATTAAATGCGGCTACAGCAAAAGGGTGTTAGAAATGATGAGCATTAGCGTGGTTCCCCTGCCCTCTGTGATTTGGAAATTGGTGACCTCCATAACTGTGGCAAAAGACTAATTTTCAGCATTACAGAGATGTGTTCCCCGAGTACACACACTCTGTTCTTTAATGCTTGATGTGGTTTGACATCAGCTATGACCAAGTACTTCTCAAATGGCTGAAATGTAAAATGAAACAATCATTATTCTGTTTTCAACACCTATCACCTATTTTTCATTTATTAATAGTAGTGAGCAAAGATCATAAAACCACACCACCAGAAAACACAGATGTCTATGGATGAAGACTTAAAAATATTCATATTCTTATCTGGAAAAAAATTCAACTTTGCATGTTGGCAGAGCTGCTTACTGACATAATAGAATTTAATGCTTATCCATTTCAATACTTTTAAGATAGAGTGGCTATTTTTGATTTTTAAATTATTACAGATTTATATACGCAAAAATTTTAATCAGGTGTCTGTGTCTGATTTCTTTCACTTTTGAAAACTGGGGCTGAGAAATATTCTTCAAGCAGCAGTAGAGATGATTATTATTTATTAAAATACTCAAATATTGTATAAACATCCTGTTTTTTCCCATTGAGCTTGGGAATACTGATAAGTAGAATAGAAAGTAAAAACACAAAGCTTGACTTTTCATTGAAAAAGACAAGAGATTCTGAGATTTGGAGTTGTGTAAAACAGAAATTCCCAAAAGATTAATACTTTTTTGGTTTACAGTACAGTAGATACTCTGACCTGGCTGTAATGATTTAAGTGATTTAGATCATAAAGACAAAGGCTTTGATGCCACTGAGAGAGGTGCATTAGTAATACCTCTTTATAACTCTATTGGTTCAGTAGCAGTCTCTGGACTATTGACATTTTCTTGGCAAGACCAGTGCTAATGCAATATATTACAAAAAACCAAACCTTTTTCTGACTCCTCTGCATCAAAGGCAAGCTGAAAGAGGCACCTGTTCACAGCAAAGGAAAAATGAGGACATATAATGACCTTGACGTCATTTTTCAAGTCTTCTTCTGGAACCAGCCACTTTATGAAGGTTTGCCTAGAAGTTCTCTGTTTAAAACTGGCTCTGTGTCCCTACAGAAAGGTCCGTGGAGACATTTATCCATCAGTGTGACTGTCTACCTTAACAGCAACATCTTTTTCCTGGAGTCCAGCTAGAGCTGAATTAAGGGGACGGTAGAGACCATTCCACTCTCACCCTCTTAAATCTTTCTAATCCATGACTTGCAGAGGACAACAGCCTCAAGTTTGTGCAGAGCCTTTCACAATCATAGCACAAACTGCAATCAGTTCTGAACATTTACATTAAATACTTCTAAATGTGTTCACTTTCAGAGTATGTAAAAACCAGTGTGGGGTATGATAGTCACTTGTGAAATGTGGTGGTTCTTTAGGGACTTACACATGAAATGTTCAACTAATAACATAACCATGCAAAAGAAATAGAAATACTTTTCAGCTGAGAGAAATAGTAAACTCTTTCCTGCATTCAGTTGTTGTAACAAGAGAGCCCACTGAACATGAATCAACGTTCGTTCTGAAGTGGAAGTGTGAAGCAAAGTATGTTCTTTGTCTTGTGTTTGTCGACCAGAGAATTCCATAAATGAATGTCTTACGTGTCTAGGTGCCGTACTTGGGGTGTTCTTGGATGTAAAATATTTACTCAAGTACCCAGTTAAAAGTGATTGTCAGTCTGTATGAGCTGCCATTTACAGAAAGATTCTGCTTCTGCTGAATTTGTCTCTGGGTTACAGCAATGTAGTAATGCCCTGAGAAGAACTCAGATATTTCTGTCAAATAAAAAGATCAGGCAGAAGCTTTTGACCCTGCTGATTTCACTGTTTTTTTTCCACCGATTCCAAGATTTGTCCCAGAAAGTGTGCAGGAAATTCTTGAGGGCATCTTTTGATATAGGCCTTACTACTATAGATTATGATCTGTAACAGTATGTTTCACTTGGAGTAGGGGGAATTTTCTGGGATATTATCCCTGTAGTTTTCTTCTATGAAGTTAACTGGAAGTAATAAAGTTAATGTAAAATCCTCATGGTAATATATACTAGTGCAAATACTTAAGAAGTTTATTTATTAAAAAAAAAAAAAAAGAATATTAGAAACTGTTATTGAAATAAACTTCTTCCAAGTCTTTGAAAACGGATGTTACTGTTTCCACATTAGATGTTGAATGGTTTCTTTCCTTTTGACCTTAAAATAAAAACACACTTTAAATAACAGTGGTTTTAAATGGAGATACCTTAGAAAGACATGTATTAAATTTCATTTATTGATAATTTCCTTAAAATTGGTTGTTTATCCGTCCAGCCAGGCAATGTTTGACAACTAGAGATAAGGGTGAGGGTCAGATAAATCTATTTAATAGCTGTCGAGTTCGCCTGCGGGGCCTCGCGGAGCACCAGCAGAGGGTGCGAGTGCCCTGCACGGCCACCACAGCGCGGGGAGCGCCTGGATCTGTCGGTGACACTGGCAGGGGATAGCTTCTGTGGGAGACTGCGGAGAGCGGAGTGACTGAGGGCCGGGGAAAGGCATCAGACGGGAGGGTCGCAGCTCGCTCCCCGCTGCCGGGGAGGCGAGGGCGGTCAGCACCCGCCGTGTGCCTGCGCGGGGGAACGCGTCCCGAGGGAGAACTGCTGTTCCCGGGGTTTGTATCCCAGAAACCCACTCTAAGGGGGCAGAGGGAAAGCCCGTGGAGCTTTACGGGTGGATGAGAATAGGAAAAAAAGGCTCGACCTGATCCCCTTTCTAGGACTCTCGCACTGGAGGCAGTGCCCAGCGGGTGCGTAAACACGCTGCAAGGACATTTTGACCCGCAGCACTAAAGGAGAGCTATCCTGCCGCCAGACAGCCAAAGCTAACACTGGTGGGGAAAGAGTCCAACAGTTTCTCAGTTATTTCTCAGTTTCTTGGTTGTTCGACATGAGCGAAACAACCAAGAGAAGCGACATCCGAGCCGGGAGGCGCCTGTGCGCTCCTCGTCGGTTCCTGGCGCTTCAGGGAGTCACCATCAGCGGTACTGCGGCACCTGCCCCAGGGTGAGCGTCAGACCTGCCTTCCTGGCCTTACAGGAAGCTAACCCAGGCACAAATTTTCTATTTTCCCTATTTTTTAAGTATTTGGGACTTTTTTTTTTTAATTGGAGTAGTCTTCCTACTTTATAAGCACTTCCCTTTCTCATGCCACCCTTCAGTTCTAATTTCTTTTACGAAGTAAATTTCCAAGTTCATGCTTGCTGGGTTTAATGTTGATAAAGCCAGGAATAAATCAAGCTGGAAGTCTGAGGGATAGGCAGGGATAAACCATGAGCAAGGGAACAAACTCTAAGCTAGGCAATGGCTTTTATGTGCCATGTTCTCAAACCCTGTTCTCTCTGAAAGCAGAGCCAATATTCCTTCCAGGCTTTTAAGACATCGCATTTATTCACACATTTTTGCAGATTTCACAGAGGAGTTGCTTCATATCTGGTCTGTAGAAAGAGTTTTTCTTTATTCACTCTTACACACCTCAGGACAATTTTTTTTTTGGTGAAAGCTTCTGGAGTTTAGTAATCTAATACTGGAATCTATTTATATAAATGGTTTTCTATAAGAATTGCATTTGAAGCAAAAGGATTAAAACCAGTATAGGTACAGAAGTCCCCTGAAATACTGATAAATCAGTAAGTAAGAAATGTAGCTCTAATGAAATATTGTTAATCTGTGAATCTAAACCCCATACAAGTGCAAGTCCTTAACGTGGCATGCATGGAAAGGACAAATTTTAATCCAGGCAGAAAATAAACTATTTAAGAGCTCTGATTTTAGTGGAGCAATTAAAATGTTTCTTAAAAAAAACAAAGGGAGAGCTCTGGGAAGTGTTTGAAGATCGTTGCAGCTGACATTTTATCTGATGAGAAATCCTGCTGCTTAGTTTGCTCAATAAATACATGGAAGGAAGGGGTTTTCCTTGTCACTGCAAGGAAAGGTCAGAAAAATGAAGGAACTGTATAACGCAGATTCAGAAATGGCTAGTATTTCCTTTTGAATGAACTAAGCAGGTCCTTTCATTTCATTGTTGAAGTTTCTACATTAAACAAATATTGCATCCATCATAGACTTGACCATGGTCACTTGATTAGCCACAAAAATAGAGACATTATAACTATTTCAAAATTGTAACTGTTTCAAAATTCCATTCGGATCAAAATGCTGTTACATACATTCCATGGGCATTTTTATGTGAATATGGTAAATTTCTCTTTTTTGGGGGACTAAGAAGATCCCACAAAACCAAATGAAATCTGAAGTCAAGGTCTGTGTGTAAATGGGTGAATAATGAGTTTTCCAGAATTTGAAGGCTTTAAAAATAGCCATAAATATAGATTTAAATACTACAGTAGTCTTTTCTCCGTAATGTTGCATTTGACTCACTTTTAGCACATATCTACCAGTACTAGTTGTTAATTTTTGTTATGATACTTTGCTTGTATTTCTTTCATTGTGACTTTATTTTATTAACGGACCCTTTGAGATGCTCCAGAACATCCTCAGGACTTGCAAAGTTATGAGACAACTGACAAATACAGACCTCACCATATGCTTTCCATTAAATCACTCATAATCTTATCATGCATCTGGAAAATATTTACTGGTTGAAGAAGTGTGGGGTAAGACTACATGTATAAACACCAAAAATGTACCATCTTGCATGTAGAAATGATGTTGATGATGGTGATACAGTTCCTTTTTCAAGGATGTTTTAGGTATATGGGTGTAATTTTACTGCCCATTAAAAAAAAACCCCAAAAATATTATATGACATAATGATTGCTTATTCAGGACTCTCCCAAGAAAGAATTAGATTCACCGCAGAGATCTCACTTAGCTGAAATCAGTCAGACCTCTCCTGTCCAGTCTTGGATGACTGTGTGGCTGTGCACATGCACACAAAGATGTTAAACATGCATGAATTTGCTTCATCTTGTCATCACACCACTGACAGAAGAATAGGCTTATTTGGGGTTGCATTTGAAAAAGTGAAGTACCAGTGCAGACCCCTGGCAGACCTGAGTAGATGTGTAATGTGTAGTTGTATGAATACTCAATCCTTTTGTATCCTGGCTAAATGTATACACTAACATGAAACCACTCATGTGTACGTAGGTTTTTTTAACATCTGTAGAAATGTGGTAAGTTCATGCAGATGTCTAGTTCTCCTCCATTTCTATGTATCTGAGGATGTAACTTCCTAACACGTGCTCTTCCTCCTTGTAATTCAACTTGTCTGTTACTCCAGGGTAATTTCTTCAGTTGTTTTAAGATATGCTTCAGTTCTTTTTAACATTTTCCAGTGTTTTTGCTTCCTTCCTTCAGGTCACTCAAAGCTTTTGTCTTATTTTTGTTAGTGCTCTACCAGCTCTCCACTCCTATGATTTATACCCTCGATTTCCAATCGTGCTTTTTTTAAAGCCACTGAAGCAGTGGCAACCTAAAACCAGCCATCACTTTGTGAAAAGAAAGATATATTATAAATATTTCTAGAAATCTGTTACTTTTCTGTTAATGCTTCACAATGCACATGAAATGACAAATTCCTGTATTACATACCAGGAATCCTGGTGGATTATTTTTTGAATTTTGATGGGGATTTGTGTACTGAGAGAAAATGCTCTAGCCACAAGGCAAATGATTTCTTACTGATAAATTTGGAAAAAAACAGCAGAAAGACTGAGAGTGGAAGAGAGATCCAAATGATTTGAATCACTGAATTTAGGGAAGTCAGACATCTAGAAATATGGAACTCTGGCTTATATACAGAAAGAAAAGGAAGGAATATGGAAGTGGTGGTAAGAGTGGGACCAAAAAATTGAGCTTGTGGTGAGTCAGAAGTTCCCGGAGCACTGCGGTGGAGAAAGGATTAATGTAATCTTCAGATGCATAGGCAGGTGGATAATGCAGCATTTGGGCAGCTTTTTGACTTGCATTTGGCTTTTAGCATAGCATAACTGGCATTCTGTGTCTGGTTTTGATATCCACATTCAAAGGAAGGCTATTAGTAACTGTAGGAATTATTAAAGAATTGGAAATCATGCTTTATAATAGTAAGTTTAAGATGAGTCTGCCTATCAAGATTTTCTTTCTCACTGAAAGAAAGAATATTTTAAAAGACAGATATAAAGGGAAGATTTTGGAAGGTGTATGAGGAATAGAAATTTAACAATGGTCTCTTCTGGCTAGCAGGCCAAGCTGCAACGGGATCCAGCAGGAGGAAAAGGGAAGCAGTCTAATTCTAAACAGAAATAAACATTATAAACCTTCAGAAGAGTTCAAAACACTTGAAGTGGCCTGGACCTCGACCGCTTGTACAAGATAAAATTTTATGGTCACTATACCGCCAGCATGTTCAACAGTACTACTGTCTTCTACAGGGCCCCAGTGTTTTGAAGAGTGCTGGGGTGTGCCCAGAATACTCTTTTGAAGCTCACTCCACTGCCCCTTGGTGGCTGCAGTTGCTTATGGTCCTTTGGAGCAGCCTGTGCTTGGCAATCTTCCCTTATTCCAACTTCATTTATACCAGTGAAGCTGACAGCTTCTCGGAGGTGGCCACGCTGAGATGACAGCTTGATAAAATTATTAAGAAAGACCTGCCTCCTGTTTTGAAATTAACATGTGCTCCATCGCTGCTTATTTGGATCTCATTTACTAGCTTTGTAATTTCTCAGGCTTTCTGAAAAGTAAAAATACTTTGTACAAAAGAAAATGATTAATTTGGAAAAGGAAGTAAACTCAGAGACATTTTCCATGCAATTCAGAACATTTGCTAAAATTTAAAACCTGCTTTGAATGAAAAAAGGACGTTATACTAGCTCCTCAACAGTTATTTGGCACAGAGATATGGCTGAGGAGACAGTTCATATGTGTATTACAATTGAGGGAATAAGCTTTTGGGAGTCTCAATAGGTAGAAACAGACTGATTAAACAAGTGGAAAGAGAACTCAGAAACAAGTAATTAGAAATTGAAGAAATGCATAATGAAAAAGTTTTACTTCCTGATTTCGTATTAAAAAATATTTTTAAAAATGCATTACCCTGCAGTACGAACTGCATGAGCATGACTTCACTCAGTATTTAAATGGCTATAGATGACAGCCCACATTTTACTAATTTTGCACAATTAAATGGCAAAATCCACTAAGTTATGACAAAACTGTTGAAAGCAGTGGCAGTATCACAGGAGCAAGGTGAAAAATGTGGGTTCTAAGAAGTTTCAGGGCTATGAAATTAAGAATTCTTCCCAACGCCTTCATTGAGGCATATAAGAGCTTAGAGCATTCATCAGTTTGTTGCAGGTTCTCAGCATTAGACAAATCACTACAGTGCTTTATGCAGCAAAAAATACTAAGGTGCTTTTTTTTTTTGCGAGCAGTGAAATAAAACACCATCTTAAATATTTCAAAATTTCAACAGACAACTGCAGAATGAGAAGATGTGTTACAATTCACGGTGAAATACTATTATCCTACCTTTAAGGAAGTACAGTAAGAAAGCATGCAAACAAGGCCTTTATTATAAATACTTGATGATATTTCTTGCAGTTAGTACATTTGAACTTCCACTGAGGGTATTCAGAATGTCGTCCATGAGGATGCTTCCCTAGGAAACATCTGGCGCTGACGACAACTTGAAGCAGCTCTCTAGAACAGATGGACCACTGGTGTACAATGATGTCTTTGTTCTCAGTGAGTAAATTTAGGCAGATGAAACAGAGTGAACACAGGGTGAGGTCAGGAAGCAGCACGTCTCAGAAAAGCGCCTGCTTGCTGGACAGAAAGTCGCTGTTGCGAGATACGAATCAAAGATAAATGAAAACACACAGAGGAGAAGCAGTCTCCAGTTTTGTACTAACGTACGTGTGAACAAAATGATTCCCATGCTGCTCTCATGGATCCCTATCATCTGCTTTGCAGGGGATAATGCAACCTTCTGTCACTAGTTCTCTTCCTGCCACAAAATCTAGTCCCATCTGTGACCACAAATTCAGCTGCCACCTCTTTGTGGAAAACCTTTGGGCACACCTCCGTGCTGCAGCCTTGTCATTGTCCTTTGATGGATTTCTCCACCATTTCCATTGCTAGCTTGGCTGTCAGTCTGAGGTCAGCGTGACTAAATAGGGCTCTCCATCGTAGCTTAGACATATCTAAGACACTCCTAGGGCCCTTTCCATCATGGTTATGGGCACAGTTTCATCCCCTCAGGTTTTTCCTATGGAACTGTGCAGAACTCTTTACTCATTTTTGGTGTTCCAGCCCTAGGCAGGTCTTAAATTTTATGTTAATTTGGGCATACCATCAGTCTGGGCCAGCTTATAGCTCATGGGGAGATGCAGGGAGTGGTTTTAACTTAGGGTCCTCAGTAGGAGGGAACATTTTAGCTTGTTATTACTACCCCTTGCTCTTAGCTACTGTCTTTCCTGAGAGCATACACAGCATTGGCTGCAAACCTGTTCAAGTTGCTTTTTATAAAAATGCACATAATTTTTGAAGAGTTTTGAAAGGTGTTGCAGGTTAAAAAGTTGTTGCTTGAACTGCTCTAATGGGGGTTCAAAAGACAAACAGACTGCTTTCAGGCAGTGATGAATGAAAAATCTAGATCTGATCTTACAGCTATTACAGACCTTTATTATGTTAATGTACTGAGCAAGCATCAGAGAGAAGAGCTTCTCCAGGAGGGGAGAGGCCTCTGTATTTATGTGCATGGTCCAGTCTGAGCTTGTGTTCAGTGGGCTGAGATTTTCACTTTCAAAAGGCCAATTGCTTTTGCTTTATATTAACTTTTTGAAAAAATGCAACATCGTATATTTCTCAGTCATCTTCCTTCATCACTTGGATCTCAAAATCCTTTCAGGGTTTACTGTCTACTGTGTTCTCCTCGGTCTTTTCTTTCCTGCTGTCTAATCCACTGGCTCTTCTGTGGCATGCTCTTTTTCTGATGTTTTTGGCAAATAAAAAGGTCAGGTGTCTTTTTTATTCTTTTGTGGGAGAGGTTTTTGTGCCTCTGTACTAAATTGCCTTTGATTTAGGGAGTAAGGAACAACTTTATAAGAAATTATCTTTTTTTTTTGGTGCTGTTCTGCAATGATATATATGTAGTTTATGTGAAAGCTTTAGGTAAAATATTTTTTTTTTCTTACAATATGCATTCTATTTCTTATGAAAAGGGATTTGAGGAAAATTTTTGATACTTCTGTTTTCATAACCAGCAACCATATAGGAAAATTTTCTCCTCCTCAAATTTACACTAAGCATTTTGGGAAAAAAATAGTGCTGTGACAAATGAAGATCTTGATATCTTAGCTGTTTAATTGTTCATTCAACCTAAGGTTGCAAATTTGAGGTTGCAAATTTAGCAATTGTCTTCTCTAGTAATTCTGTTGCTGGTTAGTGAGAATAATAGTGCAGAATCTGCATTTTCACAGAATATAGACATGAAATTTATGCTATGGTTGTACTGAAGATCTGACAGAGGTAGATTATACTATAGCTTCCACTGTTTGGCATTTTTTGGGGTTTTAAAAACATATTTATGGGTAAAAACAAAGCACACTCAGTGACATTTAAGGTGGGATTCAGTAACGTTATACTGTACATGTCTAGTGCTCAGATTGTCTTCTTGATTTCCAAGGTGAACTGGAAGAAGCTGTCTTAATTTAAGTCACCATTAAAAATATCTACTTTACGACAAGATATTATGTGTAGAAGTACCCATCTTTTGAGATGCCCACTTTAAAGCAGATTAATCTTACACTGAATGTCTGACATTTTCAACAGCAGAAAACATATTTTGTGAGACAACTGCATACCTTACTTTTTGGGGGATTTTCTTTCATTACGTTCGATTTGTGAAGAGGAACAGTTTCTTTGCTATATGCTGTGGTGGGTCAACCATGCCTGGATGTTCCTCCCTGCCACCAAAGCCACTCTATCATTTCTCTCCTCATCTGGACAGGAGACACTAAATATAAGAAAGGCTCATGGGTTGACACAAGGGTGGGGAGAGATCACTCAGCAACTATTTTCACAGGCAAACCAAACCTGATTTGGGGAAATTAATTAATTTAATTTATTACAAATCAAATTAGAGTAGAGTAATGAGAAATAAAACTATTGATGAACCTTGACAATTTCCTGGGCAGGGGCCTCCACTATGTTTCCTGCATCAGGCCTCTCTTTGACCATTGTTCACAAAAGTTCTGCAGAAAATGTTCTGTTCTCACACTAAAACTTCATAAATATTTAAAGGAAAATGTAAATGTCATTGTGATGCTATTCTTTGTTGGTGACAAGGAACTTTCAACCGCTGTTTAATCAATTTTCAAATTCCCAGGTTCCGGGTGCTCTGTGAAACTCATTTTGCAGCAGTTGTTCCAAGTATTGCATTGCTAAAGACATTGTGTGTTGCAGTTTCCTATACAGTCATCCTATATTTTTAACTTAATATTTTCTCTTGTTATTTTTATGTATATTCTCAGATTACCTGAGAAATAATGCACATCCTAATACTAGTCCCAGAATCACACGTTTTAAGTTTGAAGCCATAAAAATTGCTGTCTCGGTGATTCCATTAGGCACAGCAGCCATTAAGGAATGAAGACTCATTACGACAAAATTTATTTAAATGAAAATAATTGCTAGTGATAAAAAAGCATCTCAGGGTAAGTTACTCTGTTCACCAGCCATATTCCCTTCTTTACACAATAAAATGGAGTAGATCAGAGCACTTGATCTTTAATATTGCTGAGCTAGATGGAACTACCATTACGGTGTTCAATAAGATGGGAAATACGTTCAGTATTTTGTTACTGTTATCACCTCTTTTGATCCATTATATTGCATACCTTGATTAGGTCATGATGGCATTTTTAGCTCCCACAGTCTTATTGTTAGAGGTATGGGAATAGTGGTGTGGATTGATGAACTAGCATTTTAGAAGGCACTTTATTGCTATCAAAACAAGAAGCAGTTTACAGAGTAAACTTCAAGTGTGGCAGAAAGAAAAAAGCTTAAAATCTGAGACTGGTTACCTATCCCACATATCCACTAATAATTTGCTGCTAAATTAGCTGTTACTATCAAGGTACTTTTCTGATTATGCTTTTAACTTGTGGGCTTTCCTCCATTCTCAGGATGGCAGCTGACTTCTGTATGATTTCTGGAAGGCAGCTGTGAGTCTCTGGCTGTGCTGTGTCTTCCTAACTCAGGATATTTTTTAGACTAAGAAAATTTACCATGGTAGTCAAAGACCTTGGGTTAGATCATGACTAAATTCAGGCTTCTTCCTCGAGTGAATAAAATGCAATTTAGTAGCCTTTCAGGAGCTCAGAACTACTGCTTCTACCTAGACTGTATATTGCATATTGAAAAATTGGAAAATACCCAGCTGCACTTCTTTAATGCATATTTGTCTATATTTTATGTTCCTGCTGTGCAACTTAAGTCATAGAGTTTACATTTGCATATGTAGTTTTCAGCTTCCTGTTTCCTCAGATCCTAATAGTGCCAGAACTCTAAGCTGTGATTAACAGCATTAATAAGTACAGCTCCTGTGAAACCAGGGCTCTTTGGACAAGATGTAAGACTCTCAAAATAGAGCTTAGATATTCCAAGGGCACAGTCAGCAAAACATGATTTTTAGATTTCACATACATGATATTCAAAGCTAAAGGAAAGGAAATTGTCTACTAAAAATAACTCCGTGGCTAATATTGCAGCTGTATTAGTGCTGTGCTGCCTGAGCAAACCTGATCTACTATTTTCAAAAAATTCCCTATGACAATTTTTTTTTATTATTTTGTAGTCAGGAATAGGAAAAAAAGAAATATATTCAGTGAAGTGGGAATTAATATGGGGTATCTTTTCTTGTTAGTTTTATTACATGTTATATGTATTATTGAAAAAACTCAAGGGTTCCACCTGAAGTGGAATTTTCTGTTCCTTAATATCCTGCTGCAGGGTCCCTGGGCTCTGGCAGGAAAAGGCTTGTCACAGGAGACGCATTCATTAGAATTTCATATTTTATTGTCCTGAAGGATCTAAAGACTTTTCTCTTTAAGCAAGATCCCTCCATACCTTCATTGTTCCAGGGACCAGGGCTGTTTAGCATCTAACAACACTGACGGTGGAAGTGACATCGCCCTCAGCAAGTTTGCACAGGACACCAAGGGAGGGATGCAGTGGATTAGCTGGAGGCAAGGGATGCCATCCACAGGGACCTTGACAGGAGTGAAGGGTGGGCCCGTGGAAATCTCAGGAGGTTCAACAAGGCCAAGTGCAAGGTCCTATGCATGGGTCAGGGCAATCCCCAATATCAGTACAGACAGGGGAATAAATGGATTGATTGCAGTCCTGTGGAGAAGGGCTTGAGGATACTGGTGAATGATAAATTGAGCATGCACTTGCACTGTGCACCTGTGGCCCAGAAACCCATCTGTGCCCTGGGCTGCATCCAAAGCAGCATGGCCAGCAGGACAAGGGAGGGGATTCTTTTTGTGTGGTAGGTTGTATGGCAGAGAAGTTCTATTCCTTCAGTCTTGCTGCCAGTCTCTTGAGTATGAGACCCCTGAACTTAAATCCACATTGCACATGTTTCTTTTTAAAACCTTCTCTGCAATTAAAAATAATGTTGATTTACAATTAGTAACTTTACTGTTCTCATGTAGCGCGAATTCCCATTCTCCATCTAAAAAAGTCAATTAAGCTGTCAGTTACCACTTCTCAGACAAGATGGCATCAGTTCAATTTCTTCAGGTCTGGGGAATATGCAATAGTTGTAATTTCTGGCTACAAGTGTTTACATCAGCCAAAGAACTATTAGCCTCCTTTAATTGCTGGTAGCAACTCAGTTTCCCCATGGCAGACAATTAATACAGTCTGTTCTCACCCCACAGCAGTCTGTGACCCACTTTGAACTTTTTCATGGGCCATTAGGGGCTGTGTTTGTGAAACACGGAGACTGAAAGGGGTGAAAATGTTATTAGGGAAGAAAAGAGAAAATGCTCTACAGTGTGTTCATGCAAGGAAAGAGGTACCCCAAACTGCTGCAACCCTTGTCTAATTTTCACTAGCTAGAATTAGGACAGTCCAAATAAAAGCTTTAAAATCTCCTCCTTGGTGTGAGTAGAGGACCCAGAACCATGTGTAATGTATCAGAAATTCTTTTCCTCCAGCTCTCATGCTAACTCCGCCAGTGGTCATATTTGAATGACATTCTGTTATGAAATACATTACTGTTTCTTTATTTTTAAACTTTTTTTCTTTTTTCTTCCTTTCTTTCCCCTTTTTTTTTTCTTTTCCTATGTTGTGTGGACTGAAACACTTTGCAAATTGTGAAGTAATTCAATAAGGAAAGGGTAGCCAGTGTTGACAGGATGATGCAGGAGTAAGTTCTGGTCCCACCAACACGTTTGACTTGTGCAAATATGCTGGAGAAGGGAGGGTGAAATCAAACTGGCTTTACTGTTGTTTTCTTCAGCTGCTGTCTGTCACTATGCTGTCCTCTGTAACATCTCAGCATCAGCAACATGCTAAGCACCACCTCTTATTTCCCAGACTATGAAGTGCTTTTGTTCAGACTATGTGGATGACATTTTTATCTGCAGTAGGGCACCAACTAAATTTTTTCATTCATGCTTCATTTATTCTAAGAACCAGTAATGTACTGTGATTATTTCTTGCTCTTTGATTTTGGTTTGGGGGGCAATGGAGGTAATGGGAATATATTGCGGTGTTTTTTTAATGGCAATTTCATTAATAGCTTCTAATTCACAGTTTCTTTTTCAATTAGCTTTACTTTTCTTAGACCTGTTTAAAAGTAATGAATACAAATGTAAAAAACCAATATCCATATTCTTTTATATCTTATCCTGTCAGAGGCAGAAATCAATCTCTGCTCCTTAGCTCAAACCTTTGATAATAATGCAACATAGACATAAAAGTGGCTTGATCTCTTACTGCTTTCCTGTCTCTGTCTAGCTTTCCATCTGGAAAAATATTTAATAATTTTCAAAACAGTTGTTGAAAGTCTCCCTTGATTCCCTTCTACAGGTGAGAGAACTTACAGATGAACTTGTCAGATTGAAGTATCCTGGTGCTGCTATCAAAGAAATTCATCTGATGCAGCAAAGTGCCAAAGTCTTTTGGCTACACACAGGGAGAAGCTTTTGTATTTTTCTTGTGAGTGTATAAGGGATTATTGGCCCAGGTTTGAGAACCTGGCAGGGAGAATTTCTGTATTCTGGATAAATGTCAAAATAGAAGCAAATTGCCATACAACATACTGTAGATTCCTAGTTACTGCTGCTGGCTTCTACTGAAGCTCATTTTAGTTCACTGTGACCTAGAAATGATTCCAGCAATAATCTAATGCCTCCTCCCCCACCACACCGGCACCCCGGAAGTCAAAGGAAACTGTTTGCTCTCTATGACGGTAGACCATTTCCCATTTCATAGGCTTTTATCTAATGGTCCATGATGCATGAATCAGATTCTGACTAGGAAAAATCTCCAGTGCAAATGACTTTAAAAATGGACATTTCTATTCAGCTAAGAAATTCCTGTTGAACATTTATGAGCTGGAATTGCTGCATTGTGACTTAGTAGTGGGAATACACTCAAACTTCTGAGGAAAAACCCATGATATAGCTAGTACTGCGCAGTTATCCACTGAAAACAGTATTGTCACTGCTAGTAACAGACTACAAGCTCAATACTACTCATGCAAAGCCTCCGTCCTGGCCTACAGTCATAGAATCATGGAACGTCCTGAGTTGGAAGGGCCCCACAAGGATCATAGTCCAACTTCTGGGCCTATTGTGTTCTTTTATCAACTTAGATGGACTTGCTCTGTGAGTCAAGAGCTTGATACAAAGTGTCTCCCGTTATGATGTGGTGTTTAAATGTGGGGCAGTAATAGAAGTCTTGAAAATATGAGCCAAGGATGGAAACAGGTCTCCAGAAAATCAGTAACTTCCTGGTAGTCAGGCATTGCACACTGAAAGTATCCTTAAGAGCTAGGAGGTAACAAGAGAAAAAATGCAGCAGTGAAACCAGAAAATGCAGCTGAGCAACAGGACAAGGCACCTGCTGCAGCTTGGGAAAGCAACACCTTCAAGCCTCAGGGAGCACGTGGATAAGTCGATGGAAGTGTCCAGAAGCTGAAACACTTTATGGAGAAATAAGACTTCAAATGTGTGGGAAATGATTCTGCTTGGAGGGGTGGGTTGCCTACTCTGTCTGACTGATTGTAGGATCCTGGGGGGCTTCTTCTGTCTGCCTGCCCACCCCAGGAACCCCGACTCTTCAAGGTCCCTTTTGACCTGCCAGCTGATCATTTGGGGTTGTGTACAACAGCATTATGGTACATCTGACATGTGTTTTTTTCCACAGATTCTGCTCTGTAATGATCTAACCCCTCAACAGAGCATATAAACTTCACTTTGCTAGTTACTGTTAACCATGATTTGGGATTGAACCAAAGTCCATACAAAGGAAATCACAATAGTGGCAGTACAGTAAAACTCTACACATACTCCTTTTGTTTTCTCCTTTTTTTTTAATAAACTCCGAGAGTTCTCCTTGCTATTAAAAGGAAAGGGACTTCTAAGAGATTGACTCTAACTCATCTTGTCTATGCTATCAGCTCTGCCAGCTTGATCCTGAATGTTATTTGATTAGGAGCCTGGAAAAGATCAGCACTGACAAGAAAGACAATATAACTAAGCATATTTGCACAAACCATATCATTTTTCAGTAGGGATGGTAGAGCTGTGAAGCATCATTGCTCATTTTTCAGTTGATTTTTTGTGCGTGTGTTTTGTTGTACTTGTGTCACCACCCAGCAGTATCTAATTAAAACCAGTGCTTACACAGGAAAAGTATCTCTGATTTCCCTAAAAGGAATTCTGTGTTCTGAGACACCAGACAGTTTTGGAACCACAATTTTTTTTTCTGCAAAATGAGATTTGTAAATAAGTCATTTGTATAAATGAGACAAAACCTTCCAGTTTGAGAAATTAATTTCATAAGAAAATATTTTAAAATCAATTTTAAAAAATAATACATTGTTCTAAAACTTTCATAAGAGTGGAAATAGTTTGGATGGCTACAATGCAAATTATTAAGATTAATATCTGACTATTTCAGTAGCTGTGAACAGTGGGCATTTGTCCAGGTGGACAATATAGCAGATTTGGCATGTCTCTAATAAAAGGAAGTCATGAATAAATCTGAATAGCAGTTGTGGTAGAAATCTAAAGAGCAGGAAGGATAACTTTATTAATAGTTTGGGTTCACAGTTTAAAAACTTTTTAAGTTGGACAAAAGATTTGCTCTCCAATAATAACAGTGACCATCTCTGTTCATGTTTAAAAAAAAATGCCAGGAGGAAATTCAAGGTTAGAGAACATCTTTTTGCCCGTTTCTATTATTTTATTAGAAACAAAGGCTTTACCTCCCCATGGCTTCCATCTGGATAAAATTTGGATCAGACAGATGAGTAATCCTCATTTGTAGCAGTCTTGGTGTTGGGATTATAAAAGCACAACTAAGTGCCCCATCATTCAAGGTAAGACAAAAAAAAAAAAAAAGTAGATCTACTTGTTCTATAATGTGTCAGTTCAAAATTCTATTGTTCCACCCAGGTTGGAAAACCTCTATGCAGGTGATAACACTACATAGAAAAATTGACTTTAACTTAGAGAGTTTGTTTCTTGGCTGCTAACGAAAGGCATATATATATAATGAAGATTATTTTTTGCTTTATGAAGCTGACATGACATTTGTGCCATATACAATATGCTTTGTACCTAATTGTTTTGAATTTCTTTCAACCATTCCCATGCTATGTAGCTTGTTGGCAGAGAGCTTAAGCAATGTGGTAAAACAATCATGTTCAATGCCTAGGTACCAAAACTGGAGAAGTGCAGTCCACATTTCTTATGTTCAAGTATGGAAAAAGTGTGTGGCATTGTATACTCGGGTGTCTTCTAGCAAGATTGTGGTTTGGCTTCTACTTTCTCCTATGGCTGGCTCAGCCTTATGATTTTAAGATTGTATTTAAAAATAGTTTTTACTATATTTTAATTAGGTTGGTTAAAGATGTTTTTACTTTGTGCTTGAACTTTAAGGTGGGCTTTTTTAATAATAGTTTTACATTTTAGTTTCTCAGTATTTATTTTAGCTTGCGTACTATTAAGAATGCTGGTTTCCAACAGCCAGGCCAAGTTTCCAGAAGTGTTCAATAGTTTCATGTGACACAATTTTTGGGTGACCTATCTGAGATACTTTGTTCTCAGAAACATTTAGGACCCTTAGCTGCTCTTGAAACCAAGTATTAAGGAAATGTGTTAGACCCAAATTTGTCAGCTCACTCTGGATGTCAGAGGGGTTCCTTTAATTTGTTGCTAAACACTAACCTACTCCAAATCCTGTTCCTTGGCTGTGTGATTGATTCCAAGATCCTGATAATACTTGACTACTTATGAAGCTCTGAAAGATTCAGTTTTATGTCAACAGATCATCTCAGCAGATACAGAAGACTCATTGTTTGATTTGCTCCTCATCCTTTTATTTTTCATGTGTGCACGTAGTCCCACGTTCATGCATATCTACTAGAGATCAGTAGACACTGAACTATTAACTGTTACTTAGATTATGGAACAGACACTCACTTTTAAAATTCACTGCCAGTAGAAGTAAGGAATGTGCCAACATTGGGGACTTTTAAATCTAAATTTAGGAGCTACTTATTTCATTCACCATTTTTAAAGTATTTGTTTTGGGTCTAGCCTGTGGCTTGGCAGTTGCATATGGCATGCTTCAGTGTGAGGAAATCGAATCTCAGAAAGGCTAAAATTTACTGGATCCCCAGAATTCAGTTTGAGAACTGAACTTGGGTTCTAATTTAGGATCCCCAGCTTGCTCCTTTCTTGGACTGCAGAGAGCTCATGCAAGCCTGGGGTTTGGGGACAGGCCCGGAGAGAGGCTTCTCTTAGAGAAGCCACCTTTCTCCCTGGAAGCAAGCAATGCATTTCCAGAGTGTGTTAGTCCTCACCTGTGGTCAGTTTTCTTGACAGCACATTGAATGTGAAGTTTGCTTTTGGGCAACTTGGACTGAATATGCAAAAGAAGGGGGAGGGAGAAGAAAGGTGGAAAACTACATTTTGGCTCATTCAGAAACAACCAAACCTTCCCATATCAACCAATCCACCTTCTTTATTGTGAGCAGCTGCTGTATTAGGAACAGTGATGTGCAAAAGGGACACTCTAAGATTAAATACAAAGGCTATTTTAATAAAGGCTATTAGAGGACACACTACAATGATCACAAAATGACAAGACATTTAATAGATGGTTTTGAGCACAGTAAAACAGCAGTACTAAACCTATCTCTTCATATATACTTAATGCTACAAATAGTAATAGGTATGACATAAATGTGTTCAGCACACAACATGAAATGATTAATATTATTAGTAAATATTGACATTTTAATACAATCCTGACCGGCGCAAGTTCTGTTCTTCTGCTGCTGACTTTCCTTTTGATCTCTTTCTCTCCTGATCTTTTTGAAGTCAGTTCAGTATTGTGGGTTATATGCCCTCCATGAGGCTTTCCTGAGCAGTTGGAATATGGCTCTTTGAATCAGTCATATCAATCCCTCCCATATAGCTGCATAGTGAAGATATGTCAGCGATCACGGGTGGGTAGGAAAATGGTGTCCATATGTCGTGACAGAAGCTGAAATAGCCCAGGAAATAGAAGCAATTTTCAGAGTTTCAACATGATGTAATATTTTTTGTATTTTGTACAATGTACAATGTGCAATTTTGTACAATGCTATTGTAATGTTTAGCACATGTTGTGTGATCGCCTGCATTCACTTCAGGGTGTATCACTGGCTAGGAAGGAAGCATATGCTTGTTTTCATTAGGCTTTGAAATGGTTTATTCCCAGTGTGCTGTCAGGTTTTAATACAATGAAAGAGTAGTAGTCAGCTCTCCTGGGACAGGCTGATCTCTTAGGTGAAAACAGGACATCTGGCAGGAGAACATCTGAACAAGGAGCAGGTGCTGTTTAGCTGACGCAGCAGGATTTTACTGGTCAATAGAGGCCTTGACACACTTCCCTGCTGGGCTGTTGGGTTATGGCCTTGCTGCCGGATGCCACCAGATAACATCACTCTTGGCTCTAGCTAGAGATAAGGGTAAGAAGTCTGTCTGACAAAACCTGTGAGGAACAGGGTGCACGAGGGGGAGGGGAAGACATGACCAACCAGGTTACAATAAAAACAATCCTTAAAAAACCCCAACCCAAACCAAAAGCCTTCATCAGAGAAAGCATGATTATCACTTTCTTAAATTCATGGTCTGTGAATCTATAATATGGAATTAATTGCTTGATATTTTTCACCGAGGACATTTTCATGTACTCCCGGAATTATTATTTTTTTTAAAAAAACCCACTCTTTAATAGCTGTGGTTTTCTAAAGAGAGTCATATTGAAAACTGAATTGACAGGTCTTGATTCTCTTCCTGAAGTCATCACCCATGTTCCAGAGGGAATTTCTACAGTTTGGCTAAACATTAGACATTAAATATTTAATACAGAAGAGAAGCAATTCAGTAATACTTGGACCCAGTCTTGTACCTTATAGCAATTATGATGTCCCTGAGCTACCCTTAAACAAAGAGCTTTGTTCTTTTAAAGCAATTACCAGGAATTTTTAAAAAAACAAAACCAAGAGAAAAAACAACACAACACAAGACCAAACCTTCCAATGCCAGTAAAACTTAAAAGGGCACACTTTTCACCAGAAAGTTTCTGGTTTAGTCACTATACGTGTATCTGGTTATCTTACATGTAAGATACATTACAAAAGGAATGGTAGGTTTTGAAGTAGTTTTCTTGAACTTTTAAAAAATATTTTTCTCTCTCATATGTAATAACACAGGAAAAATAAAACAATACATGAGCATAATTTGCTTGCTGTGAAATAGAAGACATTTAGGTGTTTTTGTTTTGTAAATACACCTAAGGTGAAATCACTGACAGATTTTGGTGCGGCAGAAAAGGAGTGTGCTAGTGGAGAGAAGAAACAAAGGGAGAGATGAAATAGTTAAAGCTAAGTGATCATTAAAGCTGTTGTCTGAATAGCCAGCACATGAAGTTTTTCATTTGGTCAGGAAAGACAGCTGAAGAAGGGGTCTGGGAGTCAAGTACAGTTAAATCTCTACTTGAATTTTTGGGTGTAAATATTTGCAAGCTCAAGACCTTAATGGTTTCTATATTAAACAGATTGTTAATTTTGCTTATATTACACATCTGAACACTGAAATTCCAATAGGAAATTAAAATTATTCGATTTGACTTGTTGTTAGATTCTGATATATGCATACTTACATATATATATATTTATCCAAACCTTAATGTTTCTGAAATTATATTCCAGCAACAATTCATACTCATCCAAAATGATGTGCTATTGGGAAGCAAAAAGATCAACTCTACTTTTTTCAAGGGTGGCTGAGTTATTATCCAGGTTTACTAAATAGTCTTATTCAGTCTCTTTCCATGGTATAAAAGTTACCTGGTTTTGATTGTTTTGGTTCAGGCTTGTCTGTGTAATCAAGTGTAGTTAATTATGTAGAAACATTAACTTTTGCAGTGTTGACAGTACAATTCTGAATTCCCCTCTCACATGCCAACATTACCACCATATTATTATAATTTCCTCATGTTTTCTAACATGCTTAGCACTCCCTTTCATATACTTGAACATGAGGTAGATATCCAATTCTACAACTATACAATTAAAGTTAGATGTCAGCTGTGCTGATAAGGGATATGCAGAATCATATAAAGAATAGAAGGAAAAAATAGAGACAGGAGTGAGTAAAAACCAATCATAAAACTAAGTGAGACCACACAGTTAATTGAAGGGGAAACCTAATTTCTCCTTCACCATTATAGTCCCTTGGCCTGGATTTTTCAGAATGGCTCTCTGGACTAAATCTAAACTGATTTTGCTTCTTTGAGAGCAGGGAAGAAAATTTGACTAGGTGACCTTTACCTACAGCATAGACTGAACTACTTGCTGGGGATTTAGTAAAGGGAAACTGTATTGATTATGACATTTACAGACAGAACTCTCTGTAAGACTTTAACACTGACAGTTTACCTCTAAGTGGCTACCAAAGTATGATCTGCTTAAAACTGCTTCTAGGAGGACAGCACTGTTGTTACCGAGCGCACTGCACTGCATCAGGGCCAAGGACTCATCTTATCATTGCAAAATAATCTGAAGACGGATAGACCGAGAACTTAAAAAATAAGAGGTATTTCTGTGCTCCCTCTATAGAGAAGCCCTATGAAATATTACACAATTCATGCTGCAAAAAAGTGTGGTAACTTCATCGGAAAAGCTGAGCTGCGGCACAATTGCTCTTACACTATATAAATGGGGGACTATAGAAGTTGTGTACAAAACCAAAAGGGAGACAGCCAACCCAAATTAAGAAAATAGCAGCAAGTCAAGAGTTTTCCAAAAAGCATTTCAGTGATGTTCACAGAGAACTTTTCCCAGAAATGCTAACTTGTATATCACTGCTGTGAAGGAGCAATACTAACTTCCAATAGCATGTTGCTGGCACAACTTTAATATATTCTGATTTTGTAATGATATCCACAGTACATTACATCTTCATTTTGAAAACCCATTATACCCACTGGAACAGAGAGTCAGGATAAGTGAAGAATAAGATAGTGATTTTCCATTATACCTGTAAGTATACTTTGAAACAAAGCACTTGAAAATTTTCATCACTTTCTTACAATAAACATAAAAACTTTTCTACTTTAAACTTGGCAGAAAAAATGGGGGAGAGCAAGTGCTCACATCAGTATCCAAACCTGGACTGTCCACATTTGTGATATATATATATCAGTGCTCACTGAAAAAAAAATGGGGGACCAAGGCACTGACCTATCAAAGCCATAGTTAAGTTTCAAGACAAGAGTATGAGATCAAGTACAAGAGAATGGATTTCTTTTCCCTACTCTGTCCCTCAAGAGAGGAGGTTGTGGGTGGGAGAGAAGTTGGGAGGGGACACAGCTGGGACAGCTGACCCAAACTGACTGAAAGGTTATTTCATGCTGAGTAATACCACACTCAGCAATAAAAACTAAGGGCTTTGGGGCAAGTGAGCATTGCTGTGAGGCTGGCTGAGTATTTTCTTGTGGAAGGTGATGAGTGCCTTTGCATTTGTTTTCTCCCTCTTTTATCTTTCCTTCACTTACTGAACTGTCTTTATCTTGTCCCATGAGTTTCTTTGCATTTGCTATTGCTTTTGGCCTGCTGGGTGACTCAATTATAGCCTAAAAAGCAGGAGGAGTCTTCCAGGAGACAACGGTAACTCTCATAGTATTTCTGTCACTATATAAATGATGAAATTTGTCAGCAGTATCACATACCCTGAACTGTCAGTTGCTGAAGTGAATAAGACCTTCCAGGTATGGGTAGGCTATATATCTTCCTTTCAGAAATGAGTTTAAATATATTTTATATATATATAATATATGCTGCCTTAAAGTGTCTCTCTTGCAAATTCGAACTAGTTCAACTGTATCCAAGACACATTCCATTTACACAGGCTCTGGAGCCATCTTTGCAACTGGAACATCAGCGCAGATTCTCAGGATGGATTACTGCATACCCATCGTGTGTTTCTGGTGGTCTCACTTCCCCACAGGCCAGAAGTGGGTGCAGCACAGTGCTTTGTTTTGACGCTTGTAAAATGCCGGCATACGTCAGGTAATGCCCAGCTCCGTACTTGCTTCACATGCAGTTTGCAGAAGACAATCAGCTGTATTAGAAGCCTATCTCAAATCTGCCAGGGAACGCAATATTATATGAATTATTATAAAAATCATATGCAATGTGCTAGGATTCTGTTTTGCTGGATTATTTTCTAATCAAAGCAAATTATACCCAAATTGCTTGATGTTAATTTACTGGCCATGACATGACAATTTTGATAGTATTTTACAGTTAAATCCTTAGCATCAGATTTTATTTCTTTCTGAATTTAGCATCAGATTTGATTTCTTTATGACTTTAGCATCACATTGAATCACAGTTCTGTCTTTTTTTTTTTTTTTTACGATTGAGCCTGGGGCTTCTATTCCTGTTCTACTGCAAACTGCAGAGGCAAACCTCATTACACCACTGTTTTTCAGTAAAAAATATTTTTAACAGAGTCATTAAAAAAGCTACTTTTATGGAAAAAGCCATCAAACAGTTTATATGTTGTAAAGAAACAGAAATATTACATGGTGTCTGCATGTTCCGTATGTAACTATCTGGCTCTTCAAAAGAAAACACACAGGCACCAAAGTTTTTATGTTCAAATTACTGTCTTGTGAATACTGGAAATAGTAAGTTTTCTAATAACCTTTTCACTATTACATTTTGACCCAGCAATGGTGAGTTCTGATACTTTCACTATATCTTAAAATCAGACAAAACCCCTTATTTAAATTGCATTTTGTCACCAGGTCCTGATTTTGGAAAGTACATTAACTTCTATTCTGCTCCATGCCTCTCATTAGACAACTTATCCTTTATCTGTTAGTCATAGGCTTTTTGTAGATTATTTTACCAAGACAAGAATTTTCCAGATACTCTGTAACAGCCTTGTTTCTGACATTAAGAACATAATCCTTGAAAAAACTGTTCTGCTGTGGAACTGAATGAATGGATTTTGTACGGAAGGAAGAACAATGCCTCAATAATAAAAAAAGTAATAATTTGTTGTCCAATGTTTGAGGAGTTCGGGAAACATAAGCACTATTTTATGTTTGAAAAATGCAAATAAAATTCAGCTTGCCAGCAGAGTGTGCAGGATGTCCAAGTTCTTCATTCACCCCTGGATATGGTATATAACAGTAGGAAAATTACAACCTCAAAACCAGGAGTAAACTTGGGTTTGAGCTTCAAATTCTAATTTCCCAATTTTCAGTGTGATTTTGGATAGAAAGCTATATGCTGACTGACAGAACCTCGTCCTCTGTGAGAAACAGGTGGCTGATGTGCAGCTATGCCGCTTGCTATCACACCCTGCTGCTTCCAGTCATGACTTAGCCCTGATCCATAAATCCAACACTATCCTTTTGCGTGTCCTTCAGTGAGAGTTTCTTTTCCATGTACGTGTGAAGGTTATCAGACAATGAAATGCCTTGCCTTCTTCTCTGTGATATCTAGGAATGGTCAACCAGTGTTTGGCAAAGAACTGTTCCAACTAGTTCATGTTCCACCATTAAATCTGAAACTTTTGCTCTTCAAATTTAATGTTCCACAATTTAACACAAAATAAAAGTCGTATTTTATTAACACAGTCTTTATGAGGTCTGCCTCTGAAATGGCTGCTTTCTGTGGGAAAAGCTGAGTTGCTCAACATGTCCTTTAGTGCATGTCTGAAATTGATTTTTCTACTCATGTACAGCCCCAGAAACAAGACAAGTTGTACTGGTAACATTCAGTAACATTCAGTTTCTTCTTGTGCCTATCACTCTGTACCTTGTGGCAAAGGCCTGATTCTGCATTCTGAATAGTTTGAAAACTTAAATATAACTACTTTTAGTAAAAAATAGAGCTCATGATAGTCAAAATAATGCAAGGAAAATGTGAAGATAATTATAGTGAATGCTTGTATAAAACATATGCCAACAATGTAAATATCTCCTGAATTCATACAAAAAATTGTTACTATTATTTTAACATTAGCATTTGAGTCCTCTCATTTTTAGCAAAATTAATGTTCGCTTGTCCTTTGAAAGAACTTTCATTAACATCATTTATAACCATTCATTATTTAACATTTGGAACCAAACGAACCTTTGCAAATATGCTCGTTACTCTGCTAAAATATGGAACTCAAACAGGTAAAGTTTCAAGAACTTGGCAATGATAAGGACAATGGTGGGAGGTAGAATGGAAAAATAAACTCTCCTTGAAACCAATGGTATAACAAGAAATGCCAATCAAGACAATTGAATTACGGGACACAGAGTTCGGAAGGACTTCTTCATCTGACTGAGACAGTTTATATGGCTGTGTAAATATGCACTGGTGAGGAGAACTTGGAAGTCTTCTCACCCTGTCACATTTTATATCAGCTAATATTATGTTGGGACATCTCTTAGTCTCAGTTTAATGAAATGGTTTTCCTATAATAATTGTGCCTCATGAGCATACCATCCACTTCATGCTTAACAGGCTTTGGAGAATTTGAAGGATTCAGCATTATTCACTGATCACGGGATGGAAGCATTTTCTGGGACAGCAGAAATTTTATGGAAGTATTTAATATAATCCATAGCTATCTATTTTCAAGGCTGAAGAGACCTCATCTTATTTTGCTTAAAACTTGTCCAAATCACACATTCTTCACCAAACTTTCTACTATCCATCTACTATTCCTTATAGCAATTGTGACTGGTACTCAAGAAATGGCTACACTAGTCATAATACTAATTTTAAACCCATCATCTTTATTTAGAAACACTTCTTTCATGTGCAATACTTTATATTTATCAACACTGAATTCCACCTGCCTTTTTATCTCCCAACCACTCAATACAACTCTGCAACTCCTTGCAGTCAGTTTTTGACTATCCTGAATAAGTTTGTAGCAATCAACAGGAAACTGCCACTTTTCTATTCATCTTCTTGTTCAGGGCATTCAGCAAAACTGAACCCTCAATATAGGAAAATGCATTTGGTAATTGAACACCAAACTATTTTTGGTCAAGAGCATTTATTGTTGAATCTACAACTTATTGGAAGTCAGCTGTTTTTGGAATACAGAGATACAGTAAGCATCACAGGATATACTCCGATCCTTTCCCTTCCTGGATCTTTTGGACTATGGGAGAAGAACTGGAACAGAGTATGTCTGCTGATCGGGAAATGCACTGAGATTCCTCTTACAGACTTAGATTCTAATTTCATTTTTAATTTGGAATGGCTCCCAGTACTCTCCAAGGCCTGTCTAAATGACTACAAGGTAAGTCTTTAAAATAATAAACCAAATTAGGGATTTAATAGTCTAAGATGTTAACTTTGAAATGACAGCTGTGATTTCTCCTTAGAGGCATTGAATGGGATATTGTCTGCATCATAGTGAGAAGGAAATTGCTAAGGTAACTCACTGCATTCCTGGAAGCATTAATGAATACTTAGCCAATTTTGCCTTCAAACTGTGCACATAGGCAGCTCCTTTGATGCAGCCCCTCAACCAGATAATAATGATATGTGTTTGTGGCTGGAATAGACTGAATATGTGTCATATCTGAGGAAGGCCACAGAGATTTCAGTTCTTAGTGGGATTTTTTCTTTCTGCAGCATTCTAATTCCAGGGAAGTATGGAGTTTTATTCTCTTGTAGGCAAGTCTCTTCTGTCCCTAAGGGATAATTTGCATGCTAAGCAACCCCAAGTCTGGTTGTGCATTCAAGCCGATTTGCATAATTGTGTATGCTGTAGGTAAATATGTCCTCCTGCTCTGAATCTGTTCCACAGAAAGTGAGGGTCAGTGACACCTCAAAGATCAGAACTCCCAAGTTCCCAGCTCTCAGCCATATGCTTGTGTTAAGTCATCAAATTGCACAAGAAGACTAGGAACTCAAGGTTTTGTGTCTGACACAGTGCTGAATTTGTGACACAGAATGGATGTTTAAATTAGTGCTCTTTTAAGATATGTGTGCAAAGGCAAACAGCAGCACTGGCCCCTTTACTATGTTAAGGTTTGCCCTATGGAGTGATCGCAAAGCAACCAGCTGGGTTGCTCTTGAATGAAGCTGGACTAGAAGGTGTGTTTTAGGAGAGAATATAACATGTTCCAGTGGTTAATGACTGTTAGGTTGTTTAGAGCTAGTCTGATGTAAAATGCCTGAAATACATATGGAGCAGATGTTGGCTCTGCACCAGCTATTTCACCTCACAGATCTGCTTCTCTTACACTGTAATACCTGTTTGTATAGACATACTCCTACTGCTCAGAGATTTAAAGGAGCTGTTATGAAACTGGTCTATTGTACAAGTCCCTTTCTGTGTTTTGGAGTAATTTGGAAGACAACAAAGAGAAGTTAGGTCTGACTTTAACACAAATTAATCAACCTGCTTTTTCAAAGAAAGGGACTGCTTCTAGGGACTTACTATAGATGTGCATTAAACCTCCTCTTTAGACTAGGCAAGCATACTGTAGCTACTATTCAAAATGTCAATGAGTTAAGTTTGAAATATAACGGAAGGTTAGTGAAAATCACACCTCTGTTCAGTAACACCACATTGTATCTCTTTCCTCTCTTTTTATCCCCTTTTTTATTATTTACTTTCTGAAATACATTCAAAACGTACTTTCCGGTTTAGCCTGGAAGGAATGTGTGATATGAGTTTGGTAGTTGGCTCAGCCATGTGTTTCCTCTGTGGTTCGGTCATTCACATGTGAAATTAGAATATTACTTTATAAAGGTGTCATGAAGATAAATTTAGTTAATTTATTGTGAAGCTCTCAGATGTAGAACTCCTGGCTAAATTGTTCCACTCATCTTCTGCTTCTCTAGATTTGCTTTTCCTATCAATTTCCCCTCTGTGAATATTAAATAGCTGTCTTTTCTCTTTCTCATTGTGTAGCTTACCCTAATTCAAATAACGTAAACCACTGTTTGTTTATCCTGTTTATTCATTTGTCAGATGGTCTTGTCTGTCTTACACTATTTCCTTCTAAGTGGATATTGTTCTACTAAGTTTCTGTTGTCTCTGCTGTCTGCTTGAGTTTCTTTTGTGAAATGACATATCCAACACATCTGACACATTGTCCTTGACTGATCAATTAATTTGAAGACTAGAGATCATTATATAATGTGTTAAGAACTGGATTTCCAAGCTGAGGCCCTATCTGCATCCAAGGTTTTTTTTTTCCTAAATGCTTCATGTCCTTTAAAATACACAGGTAGAGATTTTTTCTAGTCTCACTTTCTACTGGGCTCATTGATCTGTTTAGAGTCTACTTTGCAGACAGCTGAATCGGCAAAATTGGAAGTGCAGCAAACTGAATAATATCTGGAGCTAGTTTTGCCACCAGAGAAATCACAAAGTGCTATTGTGTCTCCTGTCAGATTGGCAGCTTTAAATCTGCATTCAGACTATTTTAGGGCTGACACCAGTATGTTTGCTAGCTTGTCTCCCTTCAACAGTACGAAAGAAACTGCAGATGGTCTTTGTGGAAAACAAAAGCAAGAGAACATCACAAGCTCTTTCTGTAGGAAGATTCTGTGCTACCAATAGGAAAGCAACAAGAAGAGAACAAGGTGGAGAGTAAAGCAATTCCAAGCAGATTACTTAGCACACATATTGGAGTACCTACCCTAGTGTACCAGGACATTGTGTCAAAAGAGGTCTGTGGAGACTGAGGATGGAATAAAAACAACTTCCCTTTCATATGAGGAGCCAAAATAAAAACAGTACTTCCTGTATTTAATGTTTAAGACCCCTCTCAATGTTTACTAGGTAACTTAATTTTACTTTTCACACCTATTTTTAAACACCTATTAAGTCCCACTTAGTCCCTTGGCATTAACAAGGTATGTTGCAAATAAGCAAGACTAATAGGATGCAAAATTAATCATTGTGTTTGTTAAGTCTCATATTTTCATGTTAAAGTTAAATACTCCGAGGAAGAAAATTAATTTTTAATCTCTAGAAATAAAAAATTTTTAAAATAAAAATCATAAAAATTTAAAGAAGAACATTTTTCTTAAAAAATTCTTAGATGGAAAAGTAAAAGACACTTACTTAGTTGAAAATATTTCATGTATTTAGAGCCATATATATTTACAGAGTTCTAATTCTATACTTATCTCATAGCTTTTTGGAACATTTTATGGTTGTGTATCTGCCTTCTACAGTAGGTATTTTTTGACTTCAGCTGTCCTGTAGAATAAGTTACGCAAGTATTTATGCAACAGCTTCCCTTGACGTGCAGTGAAAAGTACAACAGTGAATCACTCAACAGTGAGTGTACGCTTCAGCAATCCGAAGGCTCAAAGGTGTAAATCAGATCCTACAAGCTCTGATGCTGACCCAGATTTTTTAAAAGAAAGATTACACTGTACTTGTTGGTTTTTTTAGTGACTTCTGTCTTTCACACATTATGTGTCTGATAGCAGAGCTGTACTTCTGGGATTGCCCTGCTGCCTGCTGGGGTTGCCAAATTTGTTCCAACATCCTGAAAATTGAAAGCTTTATTTTCCAGATATGCTTTCTGTCAGCCTAGGACATCTTACAGGGCATTGGTTACTGCTGGAAGGGACTCAGTTCTCCAAGGGGCGGCCACATTCTGGGCTGATAAAGTCAAGACCATACAGTAGAGGATGACAAGAGGGAGTCTTGCAATGAATGTCTCCCTCCTCACTGTTTTGTCTTTTTTTGTATGTCTCTGGTAAAATGTGCCTTGTTTGTTTGTGCCTTTTTTATCTCCTATTTGCCTCAATAAATACAGTTCTCCTATATTTATGTTTTCCTTGTCAACCTTCTGGTTAGTCAGCCTGGACCTCTTATGTGAGCTTTCAGACCAAACCTCTGTCCAATTTCTTGTATTTTTGGAAGATACTCTATAAGGCTTTAGAGGAAAGAAGCAGCCCTATATGATCCTGCCTCTTACTCTAGGCTGGGATGAACCTGTCCATAAGCTCCTATTTTAGAGGCAAGCTGCATACTTGAGGAAGAATTCAAGACCTATATAAATCCTAGAAGAAAATGAGTGGCAAAGGAGAGAGAAAAGCTTCTTCCAGCTGCATGTGTGCCTCATTTACTGAAGAAGTGTGGGCTTATTTGTGAAGGTGGAGGATCTCTAACGACTTCTTCCAGTGGCCCTGGCTCCAAATTTGGTCTGTCTCAAATGTGAGTGACATGCAGTTCGTGGGGGAAAAAAGGAATGGATTTTGAAAGAGGCTGTTGCAAAGCTGCCTCCAGATCTAACCAGACTTGGATCACATTCCAGAAGAGATCTCAAGAGCTGGAAACACTCAACACATGTTAAGCCTCTGGCAGAGGTTTTCAGAAAAAGGATTTTGTCTCCTGCTGCTAGGAAGCCAAACTGTATATTCTGATAAATGTCACAAAAGATGAGTACCTGCAAACGGGGCAGGGTGTATGTGTGTGTTATCCTCCATCTTCTAAAGGGAAACAAAGACTTATGGAAGAAAAATCATTACTTTATCAAAATTTTCTCACTGCACAGCCATCATTTTCATTTGTGTGACTATACAGACACCGCTTGTACTTGTGTACCTCCCTCTTCCACATTTTAACAGGTTCAGAAAATACTTGGTGGCTGCTGACACTGTGGAAAAATGACAGTCGGAAGTAAAAATCTCTAAATGTGTTGGAATTGAAACCATGAGATGATAATTCTCCATCTGTGATGTCCAGCTACACAAAGTATGTAACTTTGCTTGCATAAATTAAATAGGAAATAACACCAATGGCATCACACCAAAAAGCATTATGTTGAAAATACATTTAAGTTCTGTAACCTGATTTACAAACATTACAAAATGCTAATTGCAAACTGCTATTCAAAAACTTAATTCAGTTTTCTGTTTTTGTTTATTTTGTTCTGTTTTGTTGTTGTTTGTGTTTTATTTTACTTCAGCTAATCATGCTGTAACAACAATAAGCTTTACTTCCAGAAGACTGTAGTAGGCAGGAACTCTGAAATAGAGTACCTTTTGTCTAGTAGAATTGAAATTTTTTATAGCTCTTATGTAATACTAGTGACTCAGAAAATGGCCATAGTAAGAGAACTCAGCCATAATAATTAATTTAGTATATTCTAAAGTGGACTGTGCTTTTCTAGTATTAAATCAGAAATTTCAAATAGATTTTTTAACTATATGAAAGCATAAAAATATTGCTGGGCTAGTCAGGAAGAAATTATATTCTCAGAGGATGCCTAGCTTTCTATAAACACAAAGTTCTATATAATCTCTCCTCTAGAGTGTGAAATATGACCAGTTTTCCTAAGGAGATAGAAAAGTAGAAATAAAAGAATGGAATAAAGCAAATAATATTGTGCATTGATTACTTTGTGCTTCTGTTTTCAGCCATGCTCAGACCATAAAAGTCATAAACAGATACTTGAAAAATCCCACTGTTACATATGAAAACAAAACAAAGAGCTCTTTCACTTACAGTGTTTTCAAATAAAGTTTAAAAGCAATAGGGCTTTTCTGTATTGACATTATGAGTTTTGTTTTCAAAGCTGAGTCCCAAAAGAATTGTGAAACTCTCACGGTAGCTTACCTTCCATAAAGCTTTAAATGTTTTTTTTCTCAGGCGTATACTTTCTACTGGCAACTTCTTGTGGTTTAGCAGAGGCATAGTCAAGGACCTGTGAAGCTTTTTGGATTTTCTTAGCCAAGCTTTTAAAGACATAAAGAATTAAATCTGTTCCACTGCTCACACTTTTGCTTTCTGGAAGAACCATGCCTCTGAAATGGTTATCTCCTTCATCCCATTGTTTCCTAAGAGAATGATGACACCTATCATGAATAAATTTTAGCCTTAGTAAAGGATACTTCAGATCCACAAAGATTCTGTACCAAAACACTTACAGTGAAACAGTAAAAGTGGTATAATCCCTATAGCAAAGATCAACATCCACATACAAAGGTTAGGACAGTTTAAAGGGTTTTGTTTGTCAATAATATATTTAGTCCTTAATATTTTCCTCTTAGGACACTGGGTATTTTTTTCTAAGTGCACATCCTATTTCTTCTCATCTCATTGCCTTCCTAGTTTCTCTTGTGATGGACTTGTATTTCAGGAGAAGCAAAGAGACTTTGCATATTCCTGTGCTGGGAAAATTTAGTGATGCACACATGCAAATAGTACTATGCAATCTTTGTTAAAGTTCTTGTTTCAAGCTTTTTGTTTGCAAGCCCTTTTGTTTTTGGAGTAAGACCAAGCCTCGTCCATTAAAAAATTTCCTTAAAACCTGCTGAAGTTTTGGACAACCATGATAATGGTTGCTTCTGCTGCAATTTCATGTGATCAACTGAGCTCCCAGTCATGGTTTGATGCTGGCTAAGCACCAGGCTTCCACCAAAAAAACCATCTACTTCTTTTCCTCTGCTATAGCTGAACAGAGGAGGGGGAATTGAAAACTTCATTTTAATGAGTTGAGATAACTATTGTTGAAAAAGAAAACCACCTTAAGGTAAAACAAGTTGAAATCAAAGATTTATTTTTAACAGAATTAAAAGTAAAAGGTAATGAGAACCAAAGCAAACCTTCAGAACACCTTTCTTTCCCAGTCCCTCCCTCTTTCCACCGACTGCGCAAGGAAACAAAACATGGGGGTTTGGTCAGTCTTTCACTTCTTAAAAATCTTTCTTCAGTATGCTTAAGGAAAAGAGTTTCTTCTGCTGTGTTGTGAGATCCTTCCCATGGGAGATAGTTCCCTGCAAACTTTTCTAATGTGGTTTTAACTTCCACAAGCAGCAGTCCCTCCCGAACCTGCTGCAATGTGAGTCCCTCCCACAGGCCAAGCAGTCTTCTCACGACTGCCTAGCGTGGGTCATTTTAGTTCAAGGGGTTTAGTCTTTTAAGAATGAGCTATTCTAGTTTGGAAGTGAAGGCTCTCTTCCTCTATCTCTAAAAGCAAGGGTCATGTTTCTCTGTCCGAGTTCCTCCCCAGATTACAGCTTTTCAGTATCCACAGGCTCCAGCGTGAGAATTCTTCTTCACAGGCTGCAGATGTCTGCACCCCCCCATGCACCTCATGAACTACAGGGAAACAGTTTGTTGTGTTATTGTCCTCACCACGGCTCGCAGGAGAATCTCAGCTCCGGCGCTTGGAGCACCTCCTCCCTCTCCTTTTTTTCACTGACCTCAGTACTGCCATGTTGGTTTTCCTCACGTGTCCTCACTTTTCCTTTTCCTCTGACTCAGAAGAAAGTTGGTGTCTGTAAGTTGCAGTTGAGAGGTTGATCTCGTCCGGGCTCTGCATCGGGGAATTGCTCGCCATGCCTCTCACTGCTGGCCGCATGGTCCCTGCTGGCACCGCACGGCCGGCCCCGGCCGCACGGCCTCAGCCTCGGGAAGGCCCCGGCTGCGTGGGCCCTGGTGGCCCCTGCTGGGACGGGCCCCGGCGGCCACCTCACCACTCCTCGGGAGAAGAAAGAGAAGTTCTCGTGGTTTTTCCTTTCTTATGTCATCGCAGAGGCGTTAGCAACTTGTCTAATTGGGCTGGTAACCTGCCCATCGTCAGAGCCTTCAGTGACTGGCTCTGTGCCACACATAGCTTTTCTACCGCCCCCACCAAAAACCGGGCTGTGTCAAACCAACACACTCCCTCATTATTCCCTGTACAGTACGTTTAGGCATTATTCTTGATTGCCATCTAAAAGCTATGGACTATTGCTGACATACAACTCTGTTTTGTATACTCACATTATTTCCTGTTGGATCAAATGACACACACAGAAGTTGATGATTGCATTATGGATATTTGCTGTAAGCAAAATCTTTTTTTAGAATTGTAGTTGGGAGGAGTTATCTTCTCTTTACTCACCAGTCACTCAGTTTCACCTGTACATAAATTAGGAAGAAGATGTGTGTTAAACCAGAAATCAATAACTTTTGTCTGTGCTCAAGGAAACACAACAAAAATATATTTCTTTCTAGAGACAGCTTATTTTCTACAATGTTAAAGTCAAGGGTACGCAGCAGGGTAGCCTTTCAGGTGAGACATGCTGCATCAATGAAATACTTAATGCAGAGTAAACAATGCAGAAAGAATGGAGCATGTTTAATCATTCCTGATTGTAGATGACACAACAAATTCCATGTAGATAATTAGAGAAGAGATTATTTGATTATTTGTAGTCATAAGGGTTACTGTGGAGAGATAACATTTAAAATATATTTTCATAGATAATTATTCTATGTCTGCTTTTTCAATATACTTGAATTCCTACTGATGTATGAATTTTTAGTATCATTATTTTTGTGAAGAGGGCTCAAGAAGTAGCAGTCAAGAAGCAGAACATAAAATTTACGGGAAAATTTGTTTGTATGGTTCATATATCAAAGGGCTTTGATAAATACCCAAAGGTTCTTGTTGTGGTTTACTAAGGTTTAAATTCTGCAGCCTATCATTCATACTCCTAAACTCTCAACAACTTTCATACAGGCAAATCACCCATGGCGCTGCATCAAAACTGTTGCCTTGAAAGCACTGTTGCTTTTACACCATGGCTGTCAGGGTGGGTATATTCCCTCCTCTCTAGTCCCCATTAGTTACTCATCTTGAAGTTCTTGTGGTGTTTTAATTACAAGGTGAAATTAATTGTTGTTAATACTTTCTGGTTGAGGTATCTGAATAAGACTTTATTTCAAGTCTTATTGGGAAAATTAAATAAATAAAATATTATCTTCAGTTTTAAGGTTTCAACTGACGTGAAAATTTTGTTTGGATCTCTGTAACCAAATTAGAAAATAAATTCTGGCACTTCCTAGGTTGAACAACAGAAACACAATACTTCATAAAAAAAAGTTTCAAAAAAGAACATGTTAACTTGTAAATGTTTCTGCAAATACTTCATCATCAATTTTCTTTGTCATGTAGTTCCTGCATTCAATCTACACTTGTAAACAAAGCCACGCCAGCAAATTTGCCTTTTTAGGTGCATGAAGAATCAAGAAACAAAATCCTTTTCTCCTCACTTACCTTTACACCTCCTTTATACCAATAATTGTTGTCTTCTAACAGGAGTTTCCTTCTACTTCCATCAGTAACTAGCGGTGTGAAAGGCTGTCTGGTCAAAGTGGTCTCTAATTTTAATGGAAAAAGAGTGGTTTGTAGAAGGAGAATTTAAAAAAACCAGAACATTAAACACTTGCAAGTCACTAGCTCTTCGAGTGTACGGGATCCATGTTTGTCTTTGGTGAATGTCAGTGTCATTCCCCCATAACTTTTATTTGACATCTGTCAATGCCTCTGACAAAAACTGCCATCTTACCTGAATAGAGTCTGGTTTTTTCCCAAGGTTGGCTAGAAGTTGAAATGATACATAGTCCTAGGCTGAAAAATTATTATTATTTTTAGGTGGGTCATTTTTTTCTAAATTAATTCAAATGTTTCTTGAGTTATTTTTTCTAAAATTATTGTCCTCCAAAATTACCCTTTAGGCCCAGTTGTAAAATAACTGATATGAGCAGTAAATGTTCAAGCTGCTGAGCCTGAAGAAGGCAAACCAAGGTTAAACTCCCTCTCCAACTGCATGCTGAGTTACAGCCCCGCAGAGCTTGTACACTCTTATCACTCCCTGTCCCAGATTTTTCAGTACTGCACGGCGAAGGATTTTACGTGACTTTTGCAGAGTTTCAGAGATGAGACCAAAGACATTAAGGAATCTACATAGCAGGCTGCTGGGTTGATGAGACTTAGCTTGAGCTTTGTCATTCCAGATTTGGTTTGCACAGTTCACGGTCATACTTTATGCTCTATTGATAAAACATATGTTTGTTTGTTCTGCATTATCATCATGCACTTAAATATTGAGACAACATTGAATGCTTTCAGGTCTGCCCTCAGTGGCCTGTCAAATTGAAAGTCTGATAGAGTAATGATTCAAAACATTCGTATATGCCTCTTAATGCAGTTCAAAATGTCCGTGGTAAAATACAGTGAAAGCGATTATATATTTAAACCCTTCTGGGCCCCTTTCGGGCGTACGGCTGGGCCGTGCGGGCCCACCGTCAGTGGCAGCCGTGGTAGCTCTGCTCTGCAGCTGGTGTCCTTCCAGGGGGTCCCTCTCCCCAGCCCAGAGCTGTCACCCTCAGCCCACACTCGAGGTTTTTCAGCTCTTTTCCTGCTTTCTCATTTTCTTATCGCGCCATTAGATGTGCACATGCAAGGTACGGTAAAAATAAAGTATCCACCGGCCTTTTCAGAGAACTGTGGGGAGAGAGCGGTAAATGGAGGAGCGAGCTAAATGAAGGGCTGAGCTTCGTCTCTCCTGGCTGCAGAGGAGTCTCTGCCCTGGCGCCAGGAGCAGCTCCTGCCCCTCCTCCTCTGCCGTCGGTGTCTGTAGGGCTGCTCGTAACACCTTCCTCCCCGCCATTCATGCCTCCCAGGCAGTGCTTTGCCCTGTGTTTAGCTGTGTTTTCCAGTGGTCTCCATTTGGGCTGTGGGGCACAGCGGTGTCCTGCAGAGTGTCCACTGGAGCCAGCTGCAAGGGCTGTAAGCCCTGGCTCCCCTCACAGAGGCTGCCCCTGCAGCCCCTGTGCCTGGGCACCTGGGCCCAGTACAAAAAAAGGACAGTAAACTGGTTAACGAAGAGGCCATCACTCTGAACTGTAAGTAAAATGAAAGAAAAACCCAGTTTGCTCTGTTTCAGCTAACAGACCCTTGTGTCTTTCGGTGCTGTTGTTTTGTTCAGCATTGTGGTTGAAACCCCCTGAAACTTAAAGGACGTAGTTAGAGCCCTAGAAGCTCCATAGTAAATGTGCTTTGCAATGATAAGGACCCTTTCCAGCACTGCAAGAACTCTCCTTCCCCTCTGTAGAGGAATTATTACTGTCTTTTTATATGCATGGATCCTGTATGCCCAAATCCAAGATCTTGCACAGAACTATTCATTTACTTTTGTCTGGAGTGAAGCCTGAACCACACATGGGGTAATACCATGTTCTCTGCTGGGATATAGGGCTGCATTTTTTTTTTTTGTTTGTTTTTCTGTGTGTGTTTTTTTTTTTTTTTGTGTTTTTTTTTTGTTGTTGTTTTTGGGGTTTTTTTGCCAACATTGATACCTGACTATTTAGCAGATCCTATTCAGCTTGCTCCTCCAGCAGCTCAAGAGCAAGGACAGCAAATGGATAAGTATGTCCAGGCAATCCACAACGCTAAGCTTAGAAAGAATTAGGAAAAGACAAAATCCTATTCCTATAACTAAGCCCAAAGTACTCACATAGTGTGCTCATTGGTGCAGAGCTGATTGCAAGAAATGTGAAATGCACTTAACAGTGGCTGGCACTGTTGTATCATTCCTGTATTTTTAAATCATCATTCCTGATGCTGTAATATTTAGGGATGGGTGAGTTGGTTAAGACCACATAAGCATCTAACCTAAACATTTGAGGTTTGAAATAGTTTGGTTAGCTTCCCAGCTCCACTCCCAGTTTTCATATGCTCCAGCACTTCCCTGTTGGGACAAATCCAGAAGGGGAAATATCAAAATACCATGAGAGAGGCTGTTCTCTGAAATGTGGTGGCTCCATGCCAGTGACCTGTTAACCCAGCAGCCAGATGAGCCATGGTTGTAGGTAATGCATCAGTACAATCCACAATGCACACCTTGTTCACAGCTCTGCCTGATTTTTCTGCAGTGTGCAACTGTTGAAACTTAGATTAGGCTTTACTTAGAAAATATTCCTGAAATTGCAAATAGCAAAATGTGTACTTTAAAGTAGGTGTGATATTGATTATTATAGAAAAATCCAAAGCTGAAAACTAGAGAGAATGAAAGTTTTTACTCAGAATGCAAATATATCTATGTCAGAGAAAAACACTTGATACACCAAGACAAGTAATGTCATTCTTCAAAACAAAACTCTTTTTATTAAAGACACGTGATGGAAAATTGAAGCATTTTCTTAACTGTTTAGGGGAGCTGGACAACTGATAGAAGAAACTAAGATGACTCAGAGACTGTTTTCCAATAATTCCCAACTTAAAAAAACCCATAAATTAGCATTGAAACAAAGAGAATTCTCAGAAGGATTTCTTATTTTATCGGTTAAAAAGCAGAACACTCCTAAAATATCTTGCTTAATCCTGGATTTAGAATAAGTAAACAAGAATAAACCTTACTCATAATTGAGTATATCACCAATCATCTATATCTTTGTATCTCTATCTCTGTATAAATATTACATGAAAATATACAGAACATCAACTGCTCAATAAAATTTTATATAATTTTAAAGAACAAGTGATGAACTTATCACGGTTTTGGTGCTTTTGGGACATCAGGTAGGGGTTTGTTGATGTTTTTGCTTTTCTTCTTTTTTCTTTTCTGTTTGGTAGAAGTAGTTTTCCACTGTGCTAGTAAAGGGTTGTATCACTAAACTCCTGCAATAGGGCAGATATGAGCTTAAACCCAGTGAATCCTTTTCTTCAGGACTTTGAAAGTTTTTGGGCTTTTGCTCAGCAGGAAGTCTCTAGATCTCCTGGTGAAGTTACAGGTCTTTGTATGCCTGATTTTGTGTGTGATATTGCTGTTAAACAACTAGGTTGAGCATAACAAAAATTCTATGTAACTCTTTTACTATCTGCATCTCAGATCAACAGCTTGCAGCCTCCCAAGAGAAAGGTGAAGGTGAGAAGCTGTAGGATCTAATACCACTCTCATTAACTAAGAGCGGGACATGTTCCCAGTGCATTTAAGAGAGGTGACTCACACTTGTCACTTGCCATGTGCCCTTGTCTATAGGCTTGTTTATTTACTTAGAAATTATCTTTTATTTGTTCGAAAATATATGTCTTGCTTTGTTGTAGAAGATACATGTTTATAAAAAACACACCTTGTGGTTTTTTTGAGGACCAGGGCTGGTCCTCAGTTCCGTAATTAAAACATTGTAGCTATTGCTACTCCATAGCAATGCAGGATGGTGAATTATCACACCTCAGTTCTCCAGAGAACAAAGTAAGAACTGGGAGTGTGTCTTCAAGTGCAGTGATGGATGGGAGAGCAAAAATCGAGAAGATGAGCAATGCACTGCAAACAAGCACTCTTGCCTTCCATATACCTCAGGACAGAAAAGAGTGTTTTTTTAAAAGCCCAAGGCTTAAAAACTGAAAAGCGTTCTGTTGTTTCCGTTGAAAATTCAAAGCAGAACTGAGAAATCCTGATGTTATTTTTCATATGGTCCAAGGCTGATATTTTCTAACCACACATATCTAAAATTAGACATCTAAATGCATGAATAAATAACAGATTTAAACTGAAGTGGGAAGTACTCATCACTTGCAAGAGTTAGTCCTTTTGGGAAGAACATAGATGGAAGATGTACTCAGCATGTAGAAAAAAAGTAATTTGGAACTGGTCTAACTTGGGTCCAAATTTCATCCTTTTTTTTTTATCCTGTCTTCAGGAATCTGCTATCCTAGAGGTGGAGATAGCTATGATTACTTTCTACTTTTTTTTCCTGAATCTGCCTTCATAACTAACAACTCGTTATGTCTGGACACTTCTGTTTATGCTTTCTAGTCCCTCTGAAACTAAGTATGCAGCTGGAGGTGAAAGCCAGAATGCAGACTGTCTCAATACTTGTTTATGTTTTCTTTTCCTTTTATCTGTTCTTTCTAGCTCCGTCTTCTGTACTAAAGTTTACAAATCCTTATATGAGTTCATCTGTCAAGTGTTATCCTTGTTCCTCTTCTACAGGAACACATTTGATCTAAACACATGTGATCTAAAGTCACTGCTCAGTTCATGAAAAAGCTTGTTGTTTGCTGTGAAAAATAAATAAATATTGAGGCTGTGGTTATAGGATTTTCATTACTTTCTGGGGGTGCATATTGGGAACAGATGTGAATGGGCAGTCAGCCAGGTCTTGTCATCTGAGACATGGCACATGGGTACTTTTTGGTATAAATTCTTTTAAATGTCAAATCATTCTGGCAGCAAACCAGGTTGACTCATGCTACAAAATGACTTTTTAAAAAGACTCTTCTCCATTACAAAACTACACTGTTGTTGTGGGTTAATCCTGACAGGCAACCAAGCACCACACAGCTACTTGGTCACTTCCCTCACCCCTGCAGCAGTAGGGTGAGGGAAGAGGAAAGGAAGAACAGACGCAAGAAAACTCATGGGTCAAGATAAAAGTTGTTAAGTAAGAGAAGTAGAAGAAAAAGGAAAGAAAACAAGTGGTACAAATATAATCTTTCATCAGCTCCTGTGTTTAGACTGTTGCCCAGTCAGTTCCCCAATGAAGTATGGCTCACCTACCAAAATCCCACTCCTCTCCGTTTTATTGCTGAGCATGATGTCATCAGTTGTGGTCAGCTGTCCTGGCTGTGTCCCCTCCCAGCCTCTTGGGCATCCCCAGCCTACTTGCAGGTGTGGCAGTGTGAGAAACAGAGAAAGCCTTGACACTGTTTGGAAATAGCTGAAACACTGGTTTTGATCACAAATTCAAAACACAGCACCCTATTAGTAACTATGAAGAAAATTAACTCCATCCCAGCAAGACCCAGCACAGTTGTTTTGCACACCTTTACAAACTATAAATGTTTCCTTTGCTATTTACTTGAGAAATGGCATATAGGGCCATTTCAGGCCACTGCACTTTTAGTGTTATTTCTAAATGTTACTGATTCTAAAGACTGGTATTTTCACTTTTCTAACCCATGGTAAAATTCTGTGAGGATTATAAATTTCTTGCTGATTTCCTGCTATGTTTTTTTTCAGAAAAGTTGTCTACTGCTACTGAAATGAAAAGATTCAACATATTTTACTGTCTAACACACATTGCGTTGTTAATGAGGGTTCAGAGATGTCTCTCAGGCAGTGGAGTGCAACCAAGGCTTAATATGAGTTCCCATAGTATATACATCATTAATCAAGACAAGACGTCTATATACTAGTGGTTTAGGTGCCACAGGAAAGGTAGATGATAGATTAAAAAAAAAATAATTAAAGGTTCACCAGTGTTTTCTAATAATTTTTATCAAAATTGATTAACTATTTCATTACAGTCGGTCTGAGAGAATTTTAAAAAACATGTCTTGCTGGAAACTGTAATTCTTCATTTCCAAAATGGCCCTCTGACTTTTTGTTGAAAAATCAGTTCAATATTCTACTTCTTTTGTTACAAAACAGTAAGTGATATCCCAAAATGCAATATTGAAATACATGCTAAGATTGCTTTGGATTGATGGGTTCCTGTTCTTTGTAGTTCTGTGTGAATGTAGTATTCATTCACGTATGATATTTCTTTCTTAAATTCCAGTAGTAAAATTCACTTCACAAAAAACCCAACCCAACTCAAACTAAAAAAAAAACCAAGCAAAAAAATTCCCCGAAAAAATAAGGACATCTTTGTGCTTTAAACATGACCTTGTTGTAGATATTGCAAGCATATTTTGGTTGTGATGCATCAAAACATGTGTCAGCATTACTGTTTAATTTTGATATTGCTGTCTTTATAATTTACTTTGTAGTACTCCACATTTTAACATACGTTCCATTCATTTTTGTGAGCACTTTCATTATCATTCCAAGTTCCCTTAACTGTTCTCTTTTGTTATCTAAATAGGTAGGACAGGAATTGTGTTGATGATTGTGTGTACGATGTCAGCCCCTCTACGATTGTACTCACAGTGTAAGGAAATTGAGTCCCAACACCTTTAAGTTTGTTCAATTTTGAATACTTTGAAGTAAGACTTTCAAGAATCTGATTTCCAATTAATCATTAAACTAATGTCAATCCTTCTGGCAGCTCATGAGCCTCCTCAAGTACATTCTCTGGAGTTTTATCTCACCTAGTTTTTCTCATCCAAAGAGAAGAGACTGACTCTCCACTTAATTTGTCCCCATTCAACCACACTTTAAAAAAAAATTATACATTCTCATTGTTCTTTTGGGTCTGCTTAATGATTGCCCTACTCTGTTTCCTTGGTATTTCATTGCCTTTTTTTCTTATACAAGCGATGAAAAGGGAGGCATTTTCAGTATTTTCTTTCTTTTTCTACCCTCACCTGTTGCCCATTGAAGTCACTGTGCATGGTTCATGATACAATTGTCGGCCAGGTCTTAACTTTTTATGCTTTCTTAGCCCTAAGCTGTTTTTCCTTCTACTGCCACCCTTCCTTGTGGTACATATTCTTGGACATTTAAAGAGAGATGTGTCTCCCTCTCTTTTTCCTCACATTTTTATGGGACTTAGTCCGTCTGCCATCAGTTGCAATGGGGGTTGCTTGACTCAAAGTGCTGTAGAAATGCTGAGGTTAATGGCAATCAGGCAATGAGAAGATGCCTTTAGCCAAGCATGACATTATAAAAATTCAAGTTCCCCTCATGCAGCATTGTGAACAAGCACTAACACATAACAAACTTGTTTAAATCAGTTTAGCAACTGGAAAAACTTTGCAGTTGGCAAATCGGCAGTGTTTGTTTCAGTGCTGCAGTCCCACGGTGCTTGCAGAGCTGGACCCCTCCTCTCTCGCGTCGCACGTAGCCTCCCATCTAAACTCAAGAACCTTGTCTGCCTTCAGTGTGATCCTGTTGGCACCAAGTGCCCACAGGGATTCATGGGAGTGGATCTCTTCAGCTAGAAGAAACTCATCTGGAGCCCTCTGACTTTGCCCTTTGCCGGCTGTATTTTGTTCTTTGCTTTTTCATGGCAGTCTGCAGTCTGGATGCCAGCCAAATGTGTACTTCAAATAAAAAGTTGACTTAAAAGTGCTGCCTGCCATAGAGGTTTGCTGGAAATGACAAAAATAAATGCCAGGGCCTACTTCATTACCTAATTCACAGCACATACCTATTTGCATGCACGTTTATATGGAAGAACACATAACTTACAGTATGCATTTTGCCTTAATATTAGAGAAGAAACAGGCATGATCTTGCTAACTGCTTGAGTAGAGATACTTTCTTTAAAAGTAATTTAATAATAATTAATTACTAAAAATTAATTAAATTACATTAATTAATAAAAATTACGTGCCACTGTGATGTAGGTTTGTGGACCAAACACAACCTTGATGACTGTCTGAAGGAGATTTTACATGTCATACAGTGAAGTGATAGCTTGCTCTGTGTTGATAACAGTGTGATGATGCTGCCAAGATATATGGTAGTACAAGCATATTAAAATATCTATTTTTGTCATACAAATTAAATAGGAGATGAAATGAGTGATAAACTTTGGCAGTAGAAACAAAGAATTTGTAGCAGAGCAAGGCATTCATCTGAAGGACCAGAGGCAATGGACACACAGTGAAACACAAGAGGTTCCCTCTGAACCTCAACAACCACTTTTTTTAATGTGAGGGTGACTGAGTATCGGCACAGGTTGCCAGGGAGGTTGTGGAGTCTTTCAGACTCTAATCTTGGAGGTATTCAAAAGCCATCTGGACATGGCCCTAGGCCACCAGCTGTGGGTGGCCCTGCTTGAGCAAGAGGGTTGGACAAGATGACCTCCAGAGGTCCCATGCAACCCCAGCATTCTGTGGTTAAAGGAATAAATAGTGTGTAGCAGCAGCACAGTCTACTGCATGTGTATGGTTCCTATAGACCTGGTGAGGTACACTGATACATTAATTCTTTTTGAAAAGCATAATTTTCTCTGCTCAATAAAGAATTGTTTAATCACATAGAGCAAATGCTAATTTACTTCTCTAAAAGAGATGATACCCACACTGGTTTCACATACCTATTTCTGAAAATATTTGCTTATTTTCAACTTTTTGTGTATCTCAGAGGAGAGTAACTATATGATGGTTGAAAATAAGAAATGCTTGAGAGACTAAAATTTAACACAGAAGGGCACTGAGATATTCGGTTTGTTATTTTGGAGATTAGATGTAACACTGGATTTTGGATCCCTCTCGTATTAGCTTTGTCGTGGTAACCTACACTTACCTTTACTTAACATTGTAATACCTTGCAACCCAGGGCCCTCCACTTGTCCGGTGCTTGTTGTAGATTATTATGACCTTTCAGGGTGTCACAGGCCAACGATATTTCATGTCTGAATTTGTATTTTTTGCTGGTGTAGTTTTCGTCTACATTGAAACAGACATTTCAGGCATTGGGCAGGATACTGTAGAAAAATAGTGAAAGAGTAAGCACACCCTTATGAAGCCACTGATGTTGTCTGGCTTCTGTGCTTCCACTAATTGTTTTGTGCACAGATGGTTGAGTGCAAAAGATCAGTTATCCTTTGTGGAAGGGGACAGTATGGACGACAAGCAGAACACTTTCTTTGTAACTGTTAAGAGTATTAGCATTCATAGTTGTATTCATGAAAATGATCCGTTTCAGTTCTGTCAGAATAGGGCATTAAAATGTACATGGTATGGATTTGGGAACACAGATGAGACAGTTTGTGAAGCAGCCACTGAGCTGCTGGAATTCAATAAAAGAACTGGATTCAGTGGGGACTAGGAAATGCTGTTTATAAATTGGAAGAAAAGAAAGTTCACAGAAGCTTCCTATTCTCACAAGAGCGAGCCCATTATAAAGTCAGCCCAAAGGCTGTCTAAGGAGAGAAGCCCAATCTGTATGTTTTAAGTTAGCCTTTGGAAGAGTTTCTCTTTTCCAGTGGCTTACAGGTAAAATCCAGGGAAAATAATACCCTGTGCCATTATATTGGAAGTTGTAGTGTTACACCTGACACCAATGTCCTTTATACTCAGTCTTTATATTTTCTGTAGAATGTGTCATTAGTTTATTTTATTCATCCCACTGAGTCAGTAAAGACCTGGATTTTGGATCAAAATCCAATATTGTGTCATGTGTCAGATAGGCATTAGGAAAACTATTTTAGTATTTATCACATTTGCTAAGTCCCCTGTCTAATTCTGTATGCTAGTTGTAGAGAAAATTAACTCTACCCCAGCTAAAACCAGCACATAGTATAGAGGATGTTTAATTAACAAAATTTCAGTTTTGAACATTCATCTCCTTTTGATTAATCTTGTAGAAATGCTAAATCAGTGTTTGATTATACTTCACTTGGACAGCTAAGAGTCCTGCCAGGGTATTTTGAGTCTATATGAAGGAGAAATGGGCATAGGTGGATAGTATAAATTTAGACTATTTCAAATACTCTCATTGCTGACCCGTCAGTAATATTTTTGTTTGTTTGCATTGTACTATAGTGCTCTCTAACACAATCTAATTGCCAAATTCCCTCTCATTTTCCTTTACTGACTCTTCCACGGTGTGCAGGTTGCTTATCTCTGACTTCCTTATCACTGATTCTTTGAACTCTTGTCAGCAATCCAGTCATCTTCTAATAAAGGATCTAGAGTTTCAGTTGCAGCAGGCATAAGATATTTTCATTTTTTAGGTACTTGCAAATCCCATTACAGCTCAGTGTATACAGTAGATTCCCTTCAGTCTGTCTCTGGATGAAAAAATGTTTGAACTTTTGAGACCACCTAGAATAGAAAATGGCTGTTTCAGCTGGTCATCACCTATGCAGTGTAAACACACACAGTGAGGCAGATTCCTTCATGAAATATAAGAGTTATCAGGCTCTGCCCAGACACCAGCCAGACTAGACCAAAGTTTCAAGCAATTCTTCTTTTATCGTTCTTTAGGGTGAAGTATTTCAGCAGATTTGTGCCCCAAGCCAAAAAAGATTTTGTAGGGTAGTCCCACCTGCTATTCACTGGGAAAACTTATTTTTAAACTGTTTCCATGAAGTATGCCTGGTATGGGATCAGACTTTACAAGCTGAATGAGGGTTCTGCTGGATACATATGCAGTACAGTGCCTCAGTGTATGCACCGGAAAAGGTTCAATGCTGGACTCTCTCCCTCCACACCTCATTTCTAAACTGTTAACTATAAGCTCTCATGGTAGCAATGCTGCATCTGTACCTCAGGGGCCACTTTCAGGTGCCAGTAACCTCCTAAAATGTACCCTTTGTGTACATTCCTTATATAGAAGTTCTCAGGCCAGAAGGGAAATGTCGTGGAAGGTTCTTGATACTGTTCTTCTAGACCGCCTGTACTATGAAAGTGTTAAAATATTATGGAGTCATTTTATGGAAAGCAAAATCCTTCTTTTAGGGATCAGATCCCTCAACAATGATGTTTTAAGTATTTCCAACTTGTCTTTGTGGTATTAGTCAATAAAGATAGATGGTTTTTTATTTGACAAATTGATTTATTTTAAAAATCAATTGCAATACAGCATGTGATCATTTACAGAGAATAGGCTTTCTAAATTATGAACTGAATCAGAAAACAACTGTGAAATGCACTTACATTTTTATTCTTTGAAAAATGCTTATTTACAGGGTGTCAGTGTGATTTGCACAAAGGTTTCATCAATGGCTTCAGAAAAATAAACGTCCCTACTACCTAGTTGTTTGAAATATTCACAATAAGTTGATGATAAAAAGCCAAAATGTCGAAATTGATCTTAAATTTTTGCCTTTGATAGCATTATTTTCACTATTTTTTTCTGCTGCTGTCCGTTACTATTTGATAAAAAGTAATCTTTTCCTAATATAAGCAACCCGTTTTGCACATTAGCAGAGAATCTTCCCTGTATTTCTGTTTATTTTACACTCTTTTCTTTGATTGATCTCACTCTCTTGGCTTTGATTTTCAGGTTGCGCTCCATGACACTATTTACTAAGTATATTGCCTTTGTATATTTCTTATTGGGATTATAATCTGCTAAGCAAATAACTATGTGAAATGATCTATAGAACTGTAATCTAAATTGTGTAGGGTTCTTGTTTGCACTTTATAGAACACAGCAGTTTGTACTGGAATTACTAATTCTGTAGTCTGTGTCTTAAATTGTACAGTAATGCTGATGGTATCTAAAAAGCAGGCTGTGCAGTGAATGGTGTGGTTTATGTTTTCAAGCTTATTGCTTTGTGCTCTTAATACTTTTTGCATTTTTATTAATGAGAGCTGCTACTTAATGCTGTGGGGCTCTGAAATCCATCCTAATGTAATTTTACTTACAGAAGAACTTTTTTTTTTTTTAAAATCAGCAGACATTTTCAGTCCAGTGCCTTCCTGTGTGTATCACTGTCAGATTTTTTGGCATACCTTCAATACTGTGCCTGCAAGCAGACATTGCCTGTCTGCAAAAATATGAATTTCTTCTGAAGTTGCTCTTGTTTTTAGTGTAGTTTGAAGTTATGTAAGGCCTAAGACTTGACAGTTGTATCATACTGCTGAAAGAATGGTATTATTCAAGTGCTGAACCTGTACCTTATATTCTTACAGTCTGAAAGCCTCCTCTCAATTTCAGGCAAAACATGGATGTGGTATCACAGCCGTTCAAACTTGGGTGGCCTTTAGGATTTCAGGTTGTATTGTTTGGGCAAGTGCTGAAAGTACTGGGGCATATTCCAGAGGGCTCTGTGGCATAAAATCCTAAGTGTTAGAAAAATGTAATGGAAAATTGTAATGTAATAAGGTGCTCATATGTATATCTGGAGTTCTGTATGTATACATCTGGAACTCTGCTCTCTGGAATAAACACAGCTGCATTTATTTGAATGTGTGAAACTGATTTATATACACAGGAGAATAAATCTTCTATTGCACACTCAAATACACTAGAGTACAAAATTTTAGTTGGCTATGTATCACTGTTGTGAACTTTCTCTTTTTCTGTCTTTCTTTTTGAAATTATGTAAGAATTACTTCAAAATTTGTCCTCTGATTTAAAGTTCAGAATTTAATAAATCAAAATCCAGATAATTTAGCTGTATACCTATCCAAACAGTTGTTCTAGGCCACAGTGAATAGCATTGTCTTTATAAAATCCCAGAGACTACTGTCACTTATTTATAGATTTCACCACTGCCATGCATGTGAGGCAAAATACTGCAATGGTAAAGTTCAACTTGAGATCTAAACTTAAATAAGCAAAATGTTGACAATTCAGTGTGATACAAATTTTAATCTGTTATGAACTGAGTTGCAGATGTTACATCTGCCTCTGTGCCCCTCTACCTGCAACACTATTTCCAAGTATAAGCATTTATCTGTTTACTGTTGCTTTGAAAGAACAGTGCAGTGGGGGTATTAGCTGTGCATTAGGAGTGAGTATTAGGTGATGTGGGTGAGTTTTATCTGCACTTCCTTCTGCTCAGAGCTCTTTGTTCTGAGGTCAGCCAGGAAGGCCAAGGATGAGTGCCCCTCTTTCCTCCCAGACAGAAACATGGAGACAGGATGAGTATCCGCACAGGGACAGAGTGCAGATGGGGGTCTGCTGCCACTGTATAGGAAGCAGCTGGTGACAATAGTTCTCTCAAGAACTACTTAATCAAAAGAAGTAGTTCTTGTTAAAACTCTTCAACTTTTCATTTAATAAGGCACATTAAGAGGGAATACAAAGAAAAGTATTTTCTTTCTCTCTGGAGAACCCAATCTACACATTTATTTTCTAGAAGACAGCCTGAATCATTTCTTAAGTGTGGCTGTGGATCCATGATGAAAGACAAATAAATCAACGTTATCCTTTAAATAGATTAGCACTTCCTATGCATCACCCAGTGCTGTGTCCTCCCTGAAAACAGACACACGTGTATTGGAAGGCCGATGTGTTGTGTAGTGGATATAAGGGAAGTATACTTTTTTCCCAAGACCTCTTCCTTTCCTTTCTTGGACAATTAATGTACAATGTAACAGCCCATATGCAGGAAGGTGACTTTGTGATCCACTGATGTTGTTTTGCCACAGCACTGGGACAGCAAAATGATGATCAATGATTTGGACAGAACTGATGTTTCCAGGTAGTGACATAAATGGTTTGCTCAAAGGTAGCCTGTTTAATCTGAGGGAAGGGAAAGAACTGGGGGAAAAAATACTTTTCTATCAAGTTTTCACTTTATTAAAACATATGTGTATGACATTGGTAGCTTGGCTCTTTTGCTCAAGTTCTGTTACTTTCTCACATTAAAAGAAGTATGTGTATCTGTATGACATAAAAATAAGAAGAGATAAAAAGCTCTGAAGAGCTGAAAATTCTGAAGTAAGGAGAGAGGCCATTCACAGAAAGGAGTAAGGTGGAGCTTTTGGCTTTAAAGAACATAATGTTTTCTCTTGGACAGGATGTCCTTCCATAAAGCTTGTATTAGCTCTCTGGGACTTATTGGAAGTGCTCAGATGCCATATGTGCCATTAGGTCTGAGTTAATAGGGAGGAGATTCTGCAGCAGAGCATAGAGAACCAGTGAGTGATGTGTTTAGTGGACCATGACTTATTGGGGGAGAACAAAAAAGGAATATGTTCCAAATCCATATTTGTTGCAACTACTGGATGACTAAACTGGTATTCCACTGTCCTTAGAGAAGGAAATTCCTCCATCCGTTAGGGAGTGTCTGTAACTTATCCAGCCTCATTTTTTTTTTTTTTGTCCAAACTTCTTTATGAGACTGGAATATGAACATTTTCTTGCTGTACTTGTCAGAGCAACGCACTTTACCTTTTCAGACTTCTCTTTTAAAGAAATAGTTTGCAAGCTGTTGAGATAATGATCCCTATTTTTTTGGGCTAACCACACTTACAGACCAGCTTACAAATGACTGTAGCAAAATCGTGGAAGACTTTTCTAATATTCATTTACTCATTGTTGTCATGCTGAGGTAGCGACTTTCTTGAGAAGATGCTGTGTTATTCTGCTGCCTGTGAACTATAGTCTGTGCTAGTGGAGTTCTGAAGCTACTCAATAATTAAAATCACATCTGCCAGTCTATTTTTCCTGTATTTATGGTACATATTATCATGGTATTTGAGGATATCTAAGTATAGATAATGAGCAGAATGTCTAATATAAACCAAGTGAAAATATGTTTATATTAAAATCTCTAGAAACCATTGTTGACTAGATCTGGAATTAATTATTAGACTACAATATTCTTTTCTTAGAAAGAAAAAGTGTTTTCTTCTTTCCCTACCAGGGATACATAAAGTATTAAAAATTGTTCTGTGTGTGTTGACTGAGAAAGAAAGTTTTGGCTACTTGTATTTGTCTTGGGCTTCCTACTTAAAGAAGAACTGGCAAAAAGGTAGGTGTCTGGAAAACTGCCACCTCAGATTACCTTATTCTGCCCTTTTTCTGTTAATTTCAGCTGTGTACTCAAAATGTACTCTGGTAGTTTTAATAGCAAGAAAGAAAGCTATTAACTATCCTTGTACTGATCACATTTATGTTCCAGTTATAAGTGATGTCAGCAGAGCCAAAATACTTGCATTTAGAGCAACATTTTACCTTGTACATACAGCAGAAAGAAAAAATAGTCCCTCTCCTCCCATTAGCAATTGGCCAGTGTATTTTTTGCTTTGGTTGTGGTCTTCTGTGGCCCATAGTCTGCAAAAGAATAGATAAGCCACAGTTTTTTTCTGTGCAGTGGGTAAGATCTATGACTGATTTAAATCAGAGAGATACACATTTTCATTCCTGGATATCTAGCCCATTGTGTGATGCTCAGGTTAAAAATGTTCTTGGAGGATTTAGGATAGTCTTAGCTGGAAATACAGGAAATGTTGCAGAAAGATCACTCTTGTCAGCTTGCAAAATAGCATAGAATGGTTTGGGTTGAAAGAAACCTTAAACATCATTGAGTTCCAAACCACCCCTGCCTTGGGCTGGGACACCTTCCACTAGACCAGGTTGCTCAGGCCCCCACCAACCTGGTCTTAAAGACCTTTCAGGGATGAGACATTGACAACTTCCCTAGGCAGCCTATTCTAGTGCTTCGCCACTCTCACAGGGACCAATTTCTTCCTTGCATCTAATCTAAATCTACCCTTTTTCAGTTTAAAGCCATTACCCTTGGTTCTATCATTACCTGCCCATGCAAAAGTTCTTTCTCTGCCGTTCTCGTAGGCTCCCTTTAGGTACTGAAAGGCTACTATAAGGTCTCCCTGGAGCCTTCTCTTCTGCAGGATGAACACCCAGCTCTCTCAGCCTGTCTGCATAGGAGAGGTGCTCTAGCCTTCTAATCAGCTTGGTAGCCTCCTCTGGACCTGCTCTAACAGGTCCATGGCTTTTTTCTTCTGGGAACCTTAGATCTGGATGTAGCACTGCAGTTGGGGTCTCACCAGAGCAGAGCAGAGGGGCAGAATCCCCTCCCTGGCCCTGCTGGCCACGCTGCTTTGAATGCAGCCCAGGACATGGTCCGCTTTCTGTACTGTGAGCAAACACTGCCAAGTCATATTCAGTTTTTCATCCACCAGTACCCCCAAGCCTTTTTCCTCATGGCTGTTGTCAATCGCTTCACCTCCCAGCCTGAATCCATGTTTGGAATTGCCCTGACCCACGTGCAGAAACTTGTACTCGACCCTGTTGACTTTCTTGAGGTTCCCATGGGCCCACTCCTCAGGCTTGTCTTAGGATCATCTGAATGACGTCCCTTGCCACTGCACCATTTCCCTGCACCACTCCTCCTGGTGCTGTCTTGCAAAGTGGCCGAGGATGCTCTCAGTCACACTGTCCATGTTCCTGAAAATGATGTTAAATATTAACATCCTTGTTACTGGTCCCAGTTTGGACTCTTGAAGGGTGCCGCTTGTCACTGGTCTCCACTGGAACAATGAATCATTGACTGCTCCTCTTTGAATGCAACCAGTGCTTGCTGTAATGCCACTTCAAATGAAAACATCTTGTATCCTTTCTTTGTATCATCTGAATTTACAGGATTCATCATCATTTGCAGAGTTTATCACTCTGTGATTCTCAGGGTGGTAGAGAAAATGAGTTTCAGCATGATGGACAGACAGATGTAGTATAATTGTTGAGATGCTGTTCTCCTTTACTGTGCTCAGTAAGAGCAAGAGTAGATCTTATGTGCTTGGCTCTTTTGCAGGCTGGAGAGGTTGAAAGGCCAAACCACTCTTTTTCGAGTGCTTTTGCAGTGTTTTCACCTGGCGATGCAGAGGAATGTGCAATGCTGTGAGTCCCCAGGGTGTAAAATGCATTGGCACTGGATGAAGGGCTGAATAGGTTGGCTATGTGTATGGAAGCAAGCACTTAGTGACTACTCAGGGGATAGTGGAAAGCATTCCAGTCCATCAGACAGCTTCACACAAGCTGTACACCGTCCCCATAAGCTCTTTTTACAATGGTATAACTCCACATGGCAAATGAACACCACAGATTTTAGAGTACCTGGGAGCCATCAAAGCATTTTAACTAGGGCCTCTTTTTGTAATAGACTAAATGGATTCCTGATAAATTTCAATTACTTTGTCTGTAGGTAGCACCATCTAGCAATATATCTCCAAAATGTTATTTCTTAAATGCCAGGAGTAGCTTAAGACAAGATTATTGTGTATCATAAAGCTAACTCTGGCATTTGATGACACTTTACATATAGTAGTAAAATGTGATGAAAGACATTGAAAAAATCACCTGTTGGATTATTATATTTATTTTGACAGATTTTTTTGGTGTGAGAAGCTTCATGGAATGTCAAGGCCATGCCCTTTGCATACAAACAGTGAGTAGCTGGTCCTCATGCACTCTGAGTAGCTTTTTAGTTCTCCACAATATATAAGGATAGCATGTTCTCTAGAAGTCTTAAAAATAGAAATTAAAAAATTTGAATTCGACTTCTGTTACTGAACTTATATTGACAAACAGGGCAAATAATAGGATTTCATTTGACTAATGAATTAGATGAAGTTTACAATGTTTTGATTGGAATAATTTGCAACATACCTTGATTTTTTGCTTGTATTAAAAAATATAATTTGTTAGAATGGATTTTTTTTTAATATCTAAACTGACCCAGTAAATGTTTTTTTGTGTGCTAATGATTATTTTAAACACCAAAAGCTGTACATTTAAGCATAGCTGTCATACAAAGCACTGGAACTTTGAAGAGAATGCAGAGGTTACAAATTATTCCTCTCCTGATTAATTAGGTTTATAATCTAGCTTCTATTTGAACAAATTGCTTACTCTATTGTAGTTTGTTTTCATTATTTTATTTTTTTAATACTAAACACAGTTTTTATTGCAGAATAACCAATATTCCTTAAATGCATTTCTTAAAAACATCAAGGAAATAGAGGTTTTTTAAAAAAGGTTTAATTTGCTTTGCATTGTTCCTATAAACTGTTTTATTTCTTTGAAACAACAGAAGCAAGTGCAGTTTGTATTTGTGCATGTATTAGGAAACCAGCTGTTCTGATGTGAGTGCTGAATATTTCAGAATATATAACAATTGTCTAAAAGGCATATTCAAAAAATGCTTCAAACTTCATTGTTTGAATAAAAATAATATCACAAACTTGATTCTCTCAAAGTACAATTTTAAACTTATAACATAGTTGGGTACAAAAACTCCTTTTATCTACAAGCTGTTTTCTATAAATAATGTAACAATTATGTTATGTATAAAACACTTGCCTTGGGTGACTTCTCAGAAGAAAATAAATGAGCGTTTTACCACAGTGTTATTGATGGCTTTTTAAGTGGCTGAACTTGATGTGAATGGAGGACTCTGATGGACTTGAGTAATGAGGAGAAGAGGTGTGATCAGGAGAATAAACTAACAGAGTCAACCAGGAAGGAGTATGTCAGGCAAGAAAAGTTGCTTTACCATATTGTTAATGCTATGTTTGTATTTGCATAGAATGTGAAATGGGTGAGGGTACTTTCACTGTCACCTTGATTGTCTGACATAAACCAGTGCGGATGTATCTGAGCTAAAGGTACAAGAATTGCCTGTGGGAATCAAAACTGCCCTGCATACGGAGCTGAGGGGAAGCTGATGGCAGTGGTAGTGAAGTGCCTGTAAATGCAGAAATTTGCCTGTTGATAAAATGTGAGTGTCCTTTCTGTCCTCTTTCCATCAGATGGAGAGTGAAATTCATTCACAAGGGCTGACTAGAGGAAGATTATAAAAAAAGGAGCTCTTTTGCTGGTTTTTTATCCAAAGAAAATAAGACTGGACAGTGTGCACTGCAGCAAAAATTCATATAGCTTTACAGCTCCAGAACTTTAAAGTATTTTAATATGTAAAGACTATTTTTAAAAACTACTTTTTTTAAATGTGTTTGCAGTGCTAACTAGTGTGCATTTGTCCTGGCAAAACACCTTACCAAGATCTGTCATTCTCATTCTTCATTCTGCTCTACGTGGCACATAATGGCATGTCACATCTTGAAAGTGAGAAGCTTGACAGTTGTTTCAAATCTGTATTAAGGAAATGAGGTGTAAATCTGATTCTTACTTTTTCATCAAAATAGGTTATCATTTTTTTCAGATCTCTTTGAGTTCTAAGGATGCCAGGCAGTGGAAAATTCAGAGTGCTCCAAACATGAACATGGCTCCAGGTAAGTGGGAGACAGGGTAGGAAGAAGAAGGAGAGGGGTTGCTATTTCAGCTAAAAAGCTCTGCACTTTAACTGACTTATCCAAAGACATTCTAGAAATCAGCAGCAGATCTAGAAATACAATGCAATTATATTGCTTCCCAGTCTCAATACTGCCCTTTCCCCTTCCTTACTCCACTCAAAGTAAATCTTTCACTTGGAAATAGTAAATGTTTGTGTTAATACAGTGCATTAATTTTGCTTTTGCAAAGTTATTCGTGTTCCACTTGGTATTTTAATGTAAGCTATTTGGATCACATTTTATTCATATCATAATTGTTCATCGTTTGGTGTGATTTTGAATGGGACTGGAATAAATGATGTTTTATCAGTGTATACATTTTTGTAGCACAGTTTGTGAGACAAGCAGGCAACAATTACTCTGCCTTGGCTTAGCCTCTGTTTAAAGAAAGAAAAATATCAGTCATTTTCTATCCCATTTCCTTTCCCTTTTTCTATCCCACTGAACCTGTTTCACTTATTAACGTTCACAATATGCAGATATTTTGTACATATAACAGGAAACTTGCAGCTATTATACATTGGCTAATGCCACAAAAAGACATTGAGAGCAAAAACGTAACAGGAATCTGTGAATCCACCACAGAAGAGGAACAATTAATGAAAGCTGGTGAACTCAATTAACCAGTATAGTAGAATTTGGGATAAAGCAACTAATTCAACATACTCACCTGCTGGAAGAGCTCAGTTGAGCTAGAAGCAAGACCAGAAAAAACATGTGTAGGTCAGCAACCTAGGTGCAATAGGATTAAAGCCAGGTTTTCTTTTTAGTCTCTCTCTTAAAAAAAAATCAGATATATGAAAGGAGAAGAAAGTCATGTCCACAAAAATGAGTTGGATATATTTCTGACCCCATGAAGAAGGCTCCTGTGGAGAAATCCTTGGTCATGGAACATCGAGAGAGAAATATCTTGGAAGAGAGGTTCAGATGTCATGCTGTGAAATAATGCTTAGCATGGTAGAGTTTTAGACTGTGTGGTTTGGGCTCTGCTGAACAATTCTTGCTGTAAAATGGAAAGTGCTAAATGAGTTGTGCTCAGGGCACGGGGTTGAAGTTGACAGCAGTACTTTTTCATGGCAACCCCCCGTTGTCCTGCTCTTAACCCGGGGAACTGTTCCACTGGGGCAGCTGCTCTGGACGTGTTTGTGTGGCATCTCCCGCCACTGTAGGCTAACAGTGTCTCTAACAATAGTAATAAGTCAAGAGTGTAAGCCAGGCTGTAGGTAATGGTATAGAGTCAGGCAGAAATTTGTTTTGAAGGATGGTCTTACAATATTGTGTCCTGTGGAGTTTATTACTTCTTCCTCTCACATGTCTGGTCCTGGTCATAGCTGGAGGGCAGTATTGGAGCAGGCCATGGATCTGATCCAGTTTAGTGGTTCTGTAGTCCTACTTAGAATAAGCTGATGCACTATGAGCAACCTACTGTAATGTAGTTTTTTTATTATTCCCAACTTCATAATGGTATTCATTGTACTTAAAACACTCATTTTTTTAGCACTGTTCAAATGAAGCCCAACAAAATGCACAGGGGCTCAACAGCGTTATGAACAGAGCTTGTTGTACATTAGGGAGTTCAGTAAGATGCTTAAATTCTTAAACTGTATTGATTAATTTTATGGCATGTACTCGTGCTCTGAGCTCCTGAAAACTAACTCTAGGTCAGGACCAAACTAAAGACCTAGAGTGAGAATCAAGAAAAGAGATATTGCATCGTGGATTCTTGGGTGGTTTTGATTGTCCAGTTGCTCAGTAGTAAGCCCATCACTTCTCTGTGACAGCTCCCACATCAGTAACTTTTGAGTGCCAGCTTGTGAGCTGAAACTGGCAGGGGAGAGCACTGATGCCCAGTCTTTCACAGGCCTACAACCACAACGGACTTTCCTGTCTCTGGGCTGCATTGTCATCTACATGATTTATGAGTATCCTGTTCTTCTGTCTTCCGATAACCGTGCAGGGGTATTTGTGTCTGCTGCTCCCCTTTTGGTTTCCCCTGTGTCTTGGGGTGACTTTCATTTCCTGATGCTTCATGAGACTCTGAGAAGATTCTTACTTTGATCTCAGTGTTAAAATTTCTGTAGACAGCAATCTAAAACAGCAGGGAGAAAGATGGCTCAAACTGGGAGTTCTCACTGTGTACCTGTAAGAGTAACCATGGAGGAGTAATGATACTTGTAAATGAATGCAGAACATGAGGTTATATCCTCTAAGAGTAACCTTGGAGACTGTTTATTTCCTTAATTTATGAAAGCACAGAAAGGGCCCCACTTTGTTTGTAGATGAAGAAAAGGGGATCTGAGACCATTTTACATAAGGTGAGATCACTTTTTTTCAGTAACTCAGATAAGTTGAGGAGTATCAAAGTACCATGCTGCCTGGCAAAGATTACACATTCTTATACTATTGAGGAGACAGTTGTGACTCCATCTTGTGAGCCTTGGCTGAAAATGCCTTTAAAGAGCAAATATGTCTTCATTTAATGTGGTTTTGCATTGTTAGACTTGACATACAAACAATGAAATGAGAGGAGTGTTAAATATAACTCTGTGTTTGGAATGCCATGCTTATGCAAGAAACCACACCAAACTGTGAGGGAAACAAGGAGAAAAAAAAATCACAAGTATTAGTGGGAAACAAATGTGCTTTGGGGTTGCCAGGCAAAGCATACAGGGGTAATAAAACAAAAGGGATTTTGGAAAAGGAAAAAAGGCAGAGTTGCAACTCAGAGTCTATTCTCGTTTCCCTCACCTCTCATTTTAGGTGTAGAACAACGTAACATTCACATCTGAAATGCTTCACAGATGTTCTGCTGGTGGAATGGGATGGGCATGTGTCAAAAGTAAAATCCACATCCTGTTTATGCACTGACTGCTGTGTGTTTTAAAGGCTTTCTGTGGGCTTTAAGACAGCAACAAGACTCACCTCCAATTTAAGTTATTTTTAAGATTTTGTATAAGCACAATGATGTCTAATTAGGAATGGAAGTGCCCTAAATGTGCTTGTTTCCCTACAGCACACAAAACCCATCACAAACACCTAACTATTGGGGACTATAGGAATATCACCTTCTATCTCTTCCCTCTGCTGTGTACTTAGAAGTTGAAACTTTCCCTTTTTATACAAGTGTGGTTTTGTCATCCTAAATTCACCTCTGTGGTTAAGGTCCTTCTAAGCAGGGACAGCCTTTTGCCATGGGAATAGTGCCCGTAGAATAGCTGTCACTGGCTCTTGTCCCAGCTGTTCCCAAAGCTGTAGAGCTTCATGAGGCTTACTGTGAGAAGTGATGCATGGGAGAAGGTTACCTAACCCCAACTCTTCTGGATTTTATCCATGAGACAAGTGCTGGTAATTTATTGTACAGGTCTGTGTTTCAGGCTTCCATTTAAAAAAGATACTGAACTAAGATGTTCTTGCAATACAGAGTCCTCATACATTTGTATATGGGCACAGAAGCCCCCTTCAGTAGGGCTTTTACAGGCTACATGAAAGCTATCATGCAGCAACTCAGGCTAAGTGTGCAGGAGAAAGATGCAAGGCCATTTATCCCGTTTTCCTCTACATAAAAAGCTGTTATTCTTGCCTCATTAGTATTATCTTGACAATGAATACCTGTACTATTCTGGCTTTTAAGGTGCTTTCCTCAAATTTCTCTTGTTTTATATGTGTGCATAGAGGAGCACATCTACTGTGAAGTTTCTGAGAAGAAATCCAGCAGCTGGAATGCATTATACTGCCAACTGCTTTTAACTATTTATTTAGCAGCATTTAATTGGTAGAAAACAACTTCTCTGATTGCACTTAACAATAATGAAACACTTACTGGATTCCCTCTAATAACATTTTAAATAGGGAAGAAACCACTGCCCACACATATTCTAATCAGGAGCTTCCATCAAGTTTAATTAAATCACATAAATGAGAGTCCTATTGTTCTTATTCTACTCAGGCTCCCATTTCTTAAGTACCAGAAGAGCTCAGTTTTAAACAATCTCTTGCAAGTTAATAAATCCAGGCAGTGATGACTAGAGTTGAGAGAAGTATTGGATACTTTCAGAGACACTGTCCTGGCAGTAAATTATTTTCCTTAGTGGCTGCATAAGATGATGTGTGGTGAATTCATGTGTCTGCAGACAATGAATGGTATCAAAACCCAATTATTCCATTTGATTTGTTTTACATTATGGCATGACTTCTGAGGGGGACAGATATTGTACCACTTCTGTCCCCTGAAACAGATGGGGTATGGAGAAATTTGTGATGGAAACAGCCATTGCACATGGGTAATGGGACTCTGTTTTATTTAGTTCTGTTCTGTGCTTCTGTAATGTTGGGAGAGAAATAATGAGGAATTTGTTTCCTTTGAGTGGTATATAGTAGAGAAAAGGTGAAATGACATGAGGTTTTAATGGTTTCTGAAAAGCAGCTGCCGTATGGAGAAGAATAAAATGGTTACAGACACTTCCAGGAGTGCTCTGTTCCAGAGCTTCACCTTTGTGCCCTTGCAGACCTGGAATACACTGTATTCCAGAGAAAGGGGCACAGCTAGATCCTTGTTTTGTGGAGTCAAGTGTTCTGGTTAAGGCCCATACTTTCTAGTAAAATTTAGAGATCATTCCCTCTGTGACCTTTTATCTGAGCTGAGTGGGAGCCATGGCCATGCACTGATGATATTAGGCAGAGAAGTTTTGTCACTGGCCTTCGTATTTTTCCTTTTCCACAAGTTCTCCTGTTTTCTGCTCATGACTTTATCTTTCTGAGCCAAGTAATAATCTTCACAGCTCTCTGTTACTAAACAAATGTGGAAAGCAGACCTTATGATGTAAGATGTATAAAGAACACAGAGTTGTCAGCTATGCACACAAGTTTAGTGCTTCATTACTATGACCAGAAAGGGTATCTAGAAATAATAAAATATTAATTTTCTTCCAACTTTTTCCTTATAAAGAAGAATTATTGGGGATAGAAGAAAAACATCTAGTTCAACAGTAATGCTTCAATTAGAGTAGGTTGCTGGGGGCCTTCTCCAGTTTGGTTTTGACTATATTGAAGAATGGAGACTCCACAACCTCTCTAGGTAACCTGCTGCAGTCATTAACCACCCTTGCAGTAATAAAGGTTCTGCTATATTTAAGCTTAATTTTGTGGATTTCCATTTGTGTCCATTGCCTCTTGTCCTGTTACTGGGCCCCATGGAGCAGAGTCTGGCTCCGTCTTCTTTATTGTCTCCCATCAGATATTTATGTGCATTGATGAGATCACCCCGAAGTCTTACCCCTTACCCCTGCTCTCCAAGCTAAACTATCTTGGATCTTTTCTTATATGTCAGATCCTCCATGTCCTTTAACCACCTTCACAACACTTTTCTGGACTGACTCCCATCTCTGTCTTGTACCATGGAGCCCAGAACTGGACCCAGCACTTCAGATGCAGGCTCACCAAGGGCTGAATAGTCTCTAAATCCATGATAACTTGTCTCAATTTTCTTCTTCCTCATAGCATATTTCAAAACTGTTTATAGGATTACTTGCTCCATCACCTGTGTGGGCACTGAGGTATGGCTGGCTTCCTGTAGCTCCTCCCATCCTGCTGCTTGCCTTTCTTGAAGAGAGCAGTGATGATTGCTTTCTTCCAGCCCTCAGGAACATTCCCCAAGTTGCCGTGACCTTTCAAAGATAATTGAGAGTGACCTTGATAAATGGAAGGAAGTATGAACACAAATCCAGCTGCTGTGGTTATGAGTTGCCTATCCGCCTGCTTGCCTTGAGCTTAAATCAGCCATTTCAAACCTAATCACTTAGATTTGAAAGAGACATGACTTTTATATGCAGTTTTCAAGGTATGTTATTCACTTGTGTCAAAACTTGAAGTGGTAGAGTTTGATTCTGCCTCTAAGATTGAATTCTTGCTGATGCTGATCAGTATTGTCTTCAGTGACATTACGAAAGCAAGAATATGTTAGATGGGACAGCTATTTATATGATTATAATTATGCACTGTAGACGTTTCAGATTCTCTGGCAACAAGCAAAACCAATCATGTATTTCTCTCTGTGCAGTTGTATAAACACAGAATATGTTCATTCTTTGTGAGAAGAGTGATGGAATGAAAATCCCCATCTGTGGTATTAATGCTTAGCAGCTGTCATCTTTTTGTGCATAAATAAAAGTTCATGTGCCTATCCGTGATACCTGATATTTTTGATACCTGGTTCTTTCAACCAACTGCACCATGGGAATCTATTTAAGAAACACATTTTCAGCCCAGTCAACAACACATTATGTTCATAAATTTACATGGCAGATTTTTCCCCCTAACAACACTGCCTTGCCCTGCCTCGGCAGTTATATAATTAAAAAGAGTGTGAGAGAGTTCTCTTTTTCTTCTTATACAAGCTTTTAAGCCCATGATACGTAATTACAAACTTATAAATTGCTTTTGGGAGTGTTAAGCATCTACAACTTCAGACAACACTTCTTGTGATTAAAATACCTTTAAACAAAGCCTGAAGGTCTCTGATTTGATAGGAAGCCAAAATATTTAAAATTAGTGGTATTTCAGCAGCTTTTTGTTTAAACTTTGTTGTGTCTCATTTCTTAAGTTGTGGACTTAACCTAGAAATGTATTATTCATTAGGAAGTATAGCAAGTTGAATGTGAGTCAGCAGTGCCCTGGCAGCCAGGAGGGCCAACCCTGTCCTGGGGTGCGTCAGGCACAGCATCACCAGCCAGGCAAGGGAGGGGATTGTCCCGCTCTGTTCTGCACTGGGGCGGCCTCACCTCGAGTGCTGGGGGCAGGTTTGAGCACTGCAATATAAGGAAGATGGTAAACTATTAGGGAGTGTCCACAGGAGGGCCACAAGGATGGTGAAGGCCTTTGAGGGGAAGCCATATGAGGAGTGTCTGAGGTCACTTGGTCTGTTCAGCCTGGAGGAGGCTGAGGGGAGACCTCATTGCAGTTACAGCTTCCTCGTGAGGGGAAGTGGAGGGGCAGACACTGATCTCTGCTCCGTGGTGACCAGTGACAGGACCTGAGGAAATGGCCTGAAGTTGTGTCAGGGGAGGGTTAGGTTATACATGAGGAAAAGGTTCTTCACCCAGAGGGTGGCTGGGCACTGGAAGAGGCTCCCAGGGAAGTGGTCACAGCACCAAGCCTGACGGAATTTAAGAAGTGTTTGGACAACCATGTCCCAACCGCAGACCTCATGCTTTAGATTGTCTGTGTTTTACAAAATTACTTTTCTAGAATCAGAGTCATAAAATATCCAGAGTTGGAAGAGACCCACAACTCCCAGCTCTGCACAGGACATCCCCAGAGTCACACCATGTGTCCGAGAGCATTGCCCAGATGCTTCTTGAACTCTCTCTTGACTACCATTAAAATCTGAACATGCTGCTCAGTTTTCCCTTACACTGGCCAAAATGCTTTTTTCCCTCATACTTCTGTATGAAGAACAGCTATGGGGTACATTTCTGTGTTTTGGATTTAAGATAAACAACATTAGCTTAATTTTCTTGATTTCAGTTCTCCCATATTCCTTAGAATTAACTTTTGGATACTCTTGTTATTTTATTTGCATTTGCATTTAAAAAAAACAAGCTAAAAAAGGATTTATTAGAATTTCTGCTATCATCCAGCCTGAGACTCTTCAGAAAATTCATCAATTATTTTCTGAGCGCAAACAGTGATATAAATATCTTAAAAATAGTTGATAATGTGAAAACTCTAAATTTCTGTACGTGAGACTTCTCTTGCACAAGGCTTTTAGTTATTAGGGTGTGAAACTGCTCTAATATCTATTTTAAGGAAACTGTAGTTTCAAGTGTTTGAATCACTTTTTAACATAAGCAAGTATTTACAAAAACTTCTGTCAAGTGCAGGTTGTGTGCATAGTGGTCAGGCTGGGCAAGCTCTGCTGATGGTCAGCTTACTATCAAATGAAATAAATCTCCTGAGTTCTCACGTGCAAGTAATGTACATTCAAGACACGAACTCCTGAAATAAAGCAGTGAAGCATGGGGTATACAGAAGTGAAGTTTAAGCCAAAGCTATAATGGATGATCTGGTTTTGCCAAATCTTCTGGGCTTGCTACAGCAAAGAAGAATGGATGAATTTGAGGATAACAGTAAAGTAGCTATGTTACAGGGATGCATATTATGAGGGGTAAGCTGGAAGAAAACAAAAGGACCTGTTCGAGTACAATGAATATGAAGGATGCTGAAGTCATGGTCCAGGCAGTGGGAGGTTTGATGATCTAGGATGGAAAGTGTTGGGTAGGCAGACTGCCCCTTGCAGCCTGCAGTGAGGTGAGCCAGGTGAGTGTTGCCACTGCCTATCTCCCTTCTCTGTCAGAGTGGTTAAAAAACTGGTGAGTTGTAGCAAGGGGCTGGATTTTCTTGTTTGGTATTCATACGCTTGTTGCTGAATACGAGTAAGTCAATTGGCCCTACTTGATTAGAGGGGGATGGACAAGACAACCCCAGATGTACCTTCTAATCTAAACCATTTTGTGATTCTGAGAACAATGAATTTTGCAAGGTCAGAAAAAGATGTTGCAGTAAGAACTCCGTATATGAGTCTGCCGAAGAATTGCAGCGTTTCCTGTAAATCTGAAATTTCATTTTCAGATGCTGTGGAAATGACTGTCTGTGGTCTCTCAAGAATCATATTCTGATGTCTCTGGGATGAGACCACACTTAATGACCATCAGATAGTGGCAAGATGGTACTTTTTTCTCTCAGTCAAAATAGTTGTGATCTAGGCAGGAACTGATCATATATAAGATAGCAACGCTGTGCAGAAAGTACTGAGTGGTTAATGTTGATAAACTATGTAGCATAATGCCCAGGGCATCAGATTACATTATTAATGCTACACTGAAATGAATATCAAAGGGCTTTTGTGGTTTATGAAGTAAACTGTTTTTACATGGTAGTAAATACAAGATGGTGATGCAGGCAAATAGTAATCATGAAATGACAACAAAGAAGCTTTCAAAATGCCAATGCATTTTTAAATGAAATCAGAAGTGAAATTAGGGTGAAATTTACTCATTTCTAGAACCCTGTATTTTCTTTTTCATACAAAATAAAGCTTTGATCAAAAATGTGACTGGTTATGAGATAAGGAGACTATTGCCCCAAATGATCAGTCACTTGTGGCTTTCTGTATTGGAAGAACCAACCCTTTTAGATTGATGTCACCTGCAGAAATGAACAGGTAGATTGCAGCTGTCAGTCCCTGCCCACGTGGGACAAAGGGCATACCTTTCCGCAGGAAATGAGTGTTGCGGTGGCCCAGCCCACCGTGGGGCTGAGTGACATCCAGTGGGTGGGCTTTCCAGCCCAGGACTCCGACCCTGGGGGCGGACCTGAAGGCGGGACCTAGGGTTAAGATCACCTCCCACTGGGTGTCGCCCTCATGGCATCTCCTCCTTCCTTTCTAGAAGCTGCTTTGTTCCCGCGATGTTTATTGGTTCAGACTGCTATGTTTATTCATGTACTCTATTGCCTATGTGATAAGTTCTAGAGAGTTCTGTCCGGTTCGCTCCCCCATTGGTTAATTCAAATGTGTTCCTCCCCTAACCCTTTGTGATTTGTTCCCTGTCACCTCTCGTCATTCTCCTATTGGTGTATTCCCTTGCTCCTCCCTCTTTTCCCCTTGGGTTAACTTGCGCAGCAAAGTCCAAACTTTGCTTTTCCTGTGTGTTCTCCTCCGTCTTGCACATTCTTGCTGTCCTCCCGAGGGCAGAGACTAAAGCTTGGGGTTATAGCACCAGGAAGTCCCTCTCTTGCTTCTTGGCCCTGGCCTGTTGCCTAGCAAGTACCACACTGCAGCCTGCTCCCTGGTGAGCCTAGGGCAGGCAGCTCCCTGGAGAGCTTTTGCCACCGGACAGGGTTCTGCTTGCCTTGCCGCCGAGGCGCCTGAGCTTGTTGCCTGCCTGGCCTCCGGGCGGCCGAGCGGTCAGCGCAACAAATGAGAGTTAGCACTTACTCCTTATGCCTACTAATCAAAACCCTCTTAAGGAAAGAAAAGGAGGATAAAACACAGACATGGTCATTTTCTGTCCTGCTTCTGTGGTCTAGGTAAGAATTTGATAGCAGTCCAAATATTTTTTCTGAGAAGCATTTAATGATAGAAATTCATCTGCTTTGATAGTCTATTACTGAGCATTTCTGAGCATTGTCTGAATCTTCTGTTGGAAGATTTAAAGGAAAACTATTTTTACTGGTTTTGTAAAACTCCTCTTCTAGAAATAAAAAGGGATTATCTTTATAGTAGAGAGAGCTATTCTTTTATCCCTAAACTCTTGTGCTGGTGTTTCTGTGTATTGAAGCCAAAGGACTTCTTGGAACAAATTCAGACTTGTTCCTTTGAGTGTCTTTGGTGTCATCGACACAGACTTTTCTGTCTAAAGCATCAGGATTATCTTGATTTGTGAAGAAACCACTTTAAAGGTAACTATGTCTTTATCAATCTGTTAATTTTTTTTTAGTCAAAGACAAAAAATAATGAATAAAGTAAACTCCTTGACTTCATTTAGACTTGAAACTTAAAACTCCCCAAACTTGACTGGAAAGACAAAGTATCATCACTTTACTTACCTTGGAGGCCATTCCTGAAAGATACTTTTATTTGTAAGGGAGCAAACTTTATTTTCTCTGGAAACATTCACATTTTGCTACCTAATGTCTAAACTTCCCAATCTAGTTCTAAAATTTAGTTCTAAAATGCCTAAAAAGTTTGAAATGTATTTTAAGAAGGAGTAATGGGAAGTATTTTGAATATGCTCATTACTTACGAACTAGATTAATAGTTGAATTTTCAAGGATCATTTCTTACTAAGGTGCTATTCTTATATATGTATTTTAGGTAGACCATATGTGCTACATACTTTCTCTACTTAGTAACAACAACCTCTTATTTTCTTAACTTATTTTTTTCCCCATGTTGACTCAAAATACTCATCTTTCTTACTACAGAAAGGATAGCCACTTCCGAGGTCTTGTTTTACTTGAAAGTATTCCAGAACAAGCTGTTAGAATAATATTCCTGTAGATACACAAAAGTCAGCAGCTCACTGGACTAGAGAGCTTCTGACATTCTCCCTGCCCCCTGCCATACAGCACAACTCCTCCTTTGTATCCATCTGCCAGTCTTCCTTGTGCACCTACTGTCCTAGGATCACCTTGCCTGTAAACTTGTTCAAAAGCTCTCAGCTTCTCATGAACCGTTTTGTATCTCTCTTTGTACCACATGCTAGTGCAGGAAGGGAACCAGGCTCCTGCTGTTATGTACTGAGAGAAAGTGACTGAACCTGTGCAAGAGGTGTTGCTGCCTGGTTCTGTCACAGAGATTTGAGCTGATGGGGGTAGGACCTTGAATCCACTTACTTTGCCTTTCTGTGCCAGTGTATGCCTTCTGAGAAAGCACAGATCTGCCACACATCAGACTCTTGTCTGGCACGTTACATGTCAGAGGAAAGACACGAAATCCAGGTGAGGCAGTCCTGCTGGAAAATATAAGAGGAACTGCAATAAAATCCAGCAGGTGCATTTAGCGAGCTAGTTTCAAACAATGGCCAAGCACTTCTGTTTTTGGTATGTTGGTCTATATGCCTCTTTGCGTGCTTAGTTTCTTAACAATGCCAGATGCTTAATGTTTGCTTGTTAAAACTAGAACATCAACTGTGTAGCAATACCAAGTACACTGCTCATTCCTCTTCTTTCTGTTTGGCTGGCTGCTTACCTCAAGGTAAAGGAAGCCATCAGTATTAAATGCAATGAATGGCATCACTGCTTGGTTTCTATAACTGCTTTTACAGCAGACAAGAAAGCAAGGGAGGAAAAGTCCTTTGGGACATGGTTTGATCAGTGTTTTGAGCTCTTAGTTATTCTCTGTGCTTAATTCTGGCAGTTTGCCTTGAGATGGTGAATAAAACCCTCTGCATATTAAAAGGTAATATTAACCAATAATTTTGTTTACTAAAGAAGAATCCTATGAAAAAAAGGGTAAGGCAAGATGCTCAGTACTTCTTGCCTGCTTCCCTTTTTTGCGTTCTCATTTTCCTATTGGGTGTGGTCAGACAGTGCGGGTAAAGCATAGCTGTTCTCCTGATGAACAGCTATGTGACATTTCTTACTGTGCAAGTACTCCAAGCATCATGATCCTTGGGCATCATGTAACAGCAAAACAGTAGATTTTTATGTATTTGGAAACTTTGTTCCATTGAAAGAATTGTGATTTCTTAGGCTAAAAGAATGCTGAGAGATCTTCCCTGATCCTGAAACAGCCTGTAGTTGTATCCAGAGCAGAGTGGGTGGTATCTCTTACACCAGGTATGTCACGTAGCAATGGACTCGTTGAAGATGAGGGGACTATTTCCAGATTTTCATGATGCTTCGCAACATCTCCTATCTCCTGATAAAGGGTGGGGGAGGGAGTTGGGGGAAACAGGAAGAGGTCAAATAACAATTTCTTGTGAGATTAAACTTGTTCTCTCTTTAATTTATCTGCTCTCAATGGCTGCTTAATTTTGTAATTAATCAAAAGAACAAACTTTTATTAGAGCATTTTTTCAGCATGCTCAGAAAGCAGAATAAGAGATACAAGAAGGAGTCCTATAAAAGGCAGGGAGCTATCACGAGAATATTTACATTTAGGGGTGGTGATTTTAACTGACATGGAATGCAGCAACTTGTGAACCCTCAGACACTATTTATGTGCCAGCTATCCTCTTTTTTCCCTTTCTTGGATGGTTGGCTGATGGTGCTGTAAAACGCCTCCTTTGGAAAAAGAAGATCCTCCCAAAGTTTTCTCAATGCATGCTTTGTGAACACAGTGACTTGAATATGTCACTGTCATGTACTAAGTACATATGTGTACTCTCCTTATTTGACCTCTTCAGTTTCCTGTGTTTTAAATCTACCCTGTTGTGTTGGGTCTCAGTCCAAACCAACAATGACTAATAAATGTTTATACAAACACAGTTAACTTACTTCTTGGCAGAATGCTTTCTGTCTTATAGCCAGCATTAAAGGTGTGAGAACACCTCATCAGTTTTTGAGATTTTTAGATGCATCATTTTCATGCGACTGGTATGTCTATAAACTTCTTTCTTTCTTCCATCTGACTAATTGGACTGGAAGTACCATGGCAAGCATTGTTTTTTTCAGGGAAGATAAAATTCTCAACAACTCCTTTGCTAGAGAACTTTTTCACTTCCTCAAAAAGAATTTGTGCAAAGTGGAAGCTGTGCTGCAAGAAGCAGGAAGCAGGTATTTTTTTTTTCTGGTAGGACACCCACAATCCCTTTCCAACCCACAGGGTAATTTTCAGCTAGTTTAGTTAGGTATTGGATAAACTTCTCTCTCTTATCTGTCATCTAGAAAAATGCAGAGCTTGTTAAATTTCATGCATTGATAAAAGAACCTCCACCAGCCGTAGTGAACTCTGTGGATCTGGGAGCAAAATGCTCTCCCATTGCTGTCAAGCAGTCCTGTCTTTATTCTTTACACTTGCTATTCCAGAACTATTGATTATGCTTACTATTCCAGAAATTTCCACAGCTGTCAAATGGGCCTTAAAACAACCAGAAGCACCCTGTAGGGTGTGTGACTTGGTGCAAGAGAAAGATTAGGGGCTAGATACATCAGTTATCTTATTTAAATGTATTTCAAATTTCAGAGTCAAGTTCCCTATACAGTTAAGTCTGAAAAAGAAGAGAAGGAATTCTGAAATTCCTATGTTGCCTGCTTCCAGAAGAGCTTGAAGATTGTTCTAGTAGATAAAACTGGCTAGCTGTCAATTAGTGGAAGCTGTGGTACTGAACTTCCAAATTGTAATGGCCACTTTTCTTTCATTCTGCTAAAAAACCTTGATGTTTGTCTTCAGCTTCTGTTGCTCAGAGTGAGTTTGCAGTGGTTTTTAGAAAAATGACTCTGTCATCACTCCATTCCATGCAGGTCATGCCAGGTCTGCGTTACAGTTGTGTCCTAGCTGAAACCAGACTTAGTGTTCCACTGAACAATGCTGCTCCGAAAAAACGTTATGTGCATTTTGCTTAGTTTTGTCTTCTGCTACCTCGCTTTTGAAGTCCTTCTACTCATCTGCAGTCAGCTGGACTCACGGCTCCTAAGATTGATAAAACTGATGATGATAACGAATTTTAACTCCAATAGCATCTTCCACATGTTGCTTTACTGCTATCTAAAACCTGGAGTGCATTTTTGAAGCAGATGGTTAATGGGATACTGGAAGATTTGAGTAAGAGCATTGTTTCCTTTATCCTCTTTTTAAGTCCTAGAATCCAATTAGACATTGTGTGGCGGCAAAATAATTACAGAGTGAATGCTGTTAACTGGAATACTTTGCATAATGCAATTTTTCCCCCCCAAATGCTATGCAGCTGTTCTAAAAGAGCACTGAGCTGTGTGGGAACATAGAGATTAGTTTATGCCAAAACACAGTCGGACACAGATGTAGTAGAGAAAGATGGGCTTAGAAGTAAGATACTTCTAGACTTACCTTTTGCTGCTAGATTATGTTTTGCTGTGCTTTCATTAATGAGATATTTCAACAACTAAATAGCTGTTGAGGACTCTGGTCTAAGTTAATTGCAAATTAATTCATTAACTCCTACACATTTTGGAGAAAAAAAAAGGAACATGAAGGAATAAAAAACCCCAAGCATGAAGTTTAATGCAATCCTGCAAAAATAGAGCAGCAGTTCCTGGAGAGCACAATGGAGCCAAAATATAGCCAGTGCTGTAACTGTTGAAATGGTGTCTGTGTCTTGAGGCACATAAACTGCAGACAGAACTTGGTATGTTTGTCCTGGCTTTTGGTCCAGGCAGTTGTTTGCAAACCATGCCTCTGCAGTCAGAGCAGATGTGGCAGTAAAGCTGTAACCCAGCAAATCTTGCTCTATTCTTTTCACTCTTTGTAACAGGGAGGCAGAGGATTAGGCCCAGGAAGAAGTATTGCAAAGCTTGCTGAGAGAGGAAACACTGAAGGTGTTGTATGGACAGTACTGGACTGTTAGTACTCTCACTGCCAATCCTGTTATATTCCTTTTAAACCAATTGAATTGCATGTGCCATGGCAAGATTTGTTTTTTTCAGGAAAGAGAAAATTTTCAAGACTGCACAATGGCAGTGTCAGGCACAGAAGTCTAGAGACTACCACTGGGAGGGGCAGAGAGTGTTAGACAGCCACATCTTGAATGTCAAAAAATTTCTTAATGACAAAAGGAAACCGAGTGGAGATTGTTGAAACTAGGATAATCACTGGTTCTAAGCCTGGAGTTAAGATGGGACTAAAAAGATAAAATGAAAGGGGAAAGGTTGTGTTTCAGTTTTTCTTGGGTTTTGGTGTATCTCATCCATGCCCTCCCCTCTCCTAATTATTTGTTTTTTTTTTTACATTTAAAAGTCTTATTTTTTTGGGGGGAGGGGAAGTCACTGAGAGTGATCAAGGCAAACCTACCTCCCTGCTCTGGCTGACTTGTAACCTCATCACAGATGTCTGGCAGGAACAGAGACATTATACTTTCTGAGGATGCTGTTTTTCATGCCAGGAATCAACTTCAAGCAGTTTTGCTTACATGGGGTGTTTTTATTTTATAACCTTTTCCATCTTGTGCTGTTGTGAGTTGTTTGTTTTTGGCATGCATAAAAGCCAATGGTAGCTGCAATTTTCTTGACCCTGCCCTGTGATGAATCCTGAACTCCAATATGAGGACATCTGATGAAGTTCAGGGTTCAGCTGGGATTTCATACAACATGATGATGGATGTTGCTGAGCATTTGATGCACCTGTGCCTGTCCCTGAAATAATGTTCTTTACATAAAGAACCATGTTGTGATTCAGATTCAGTTTCAAGTAAATAAACAAAAATGGTTAAAATATGACAGTACAGCAGAAACAGGTATGTTCCATTTTTCTTGGTCTTGTATTTTGGTCTCTTTGCAGTAGCCTTTGTTAGGTTGTTTCAGGTTGAACATCTTTTCAAATAATTATCTCATCTGAGTGGTGATTACAAAGAATTTTAGTAGTCATCCCAGTTAAGCAAGAAGTACATGAAAGAACTGATACATTCATCTGAAAACACTTGAGTTTCACAGTGTGGTTTTTTTAATGTGGTTTTTCTGGTACTTTCTGCTGTGGAGTATCCTCCGTGGGAAATATTTCCATGCTCTCTGGAAAACATATTCCAGCTTCCTCTTTAAACCAGAAGACTATGTATATGAAACCAGATCCTTATTATTTTTATTATTTTTTTATTTTTATTCAATTATGGTAATTATGCTATAAAAAGATTTTACAATGCCTTCTGGGAGATATGTGCTATGTGAACTAGACATTTCCTGATATGGACTGAACATTACACTTGCGTATGTCAAACATTAGGTAAAGTTATTCTATGGTGTCCTGTTCCTCCTGAAAAATAAATAACACTCAGAAAAGATTTCTAGTAGGTGAATCTGAATTGGCAAGTAATTCAAATCCATACAGTTTGCTCAGGGCTGTTACTTTCTTCCTTTCCTCCCCTCTCCTTGTGAAAAGCAGTCCTCAAGGATCTGTCTGAGAAAAGACTTAATTTGTGGTGCTATGCAGAAGGCTGCTTAAACTTACAGCAATCATAAGATTAACGTCATGATCTGAAGGAGTTCACTTGGTATGCTCCTCACTTGTCTCTTGTTTGTGCTCCCTTGATAATTATTGAATAATTGTATTAGTTATGTCCAGTGGAGGGGAATAAACACCTGAGAAACAGGTCACTCAGTTTCCCTCTGTGTGTGTCCTTAGGAAGCATCTTTTTAAAGGGCTTGCACAGAAACTGATCTTCTGTAGAAAAATGCCATCAGATTTTTTTTCCTCAAAGTGCCTGTAAACATCACGAATGGAGCATGGCAAATTGGAAGAATGTGTTTCCTCTCCCTGTAAACATTCTATAAACAAAGTTTTTATCTGTTGGTGTGCCATCTGTGGATAATACTCTTGCTGCATTTTGCTGAGATACAGAGCACTTGTAAATCTGTCATTTTAATTTATAGCTGATCTAATCCATCAGTTTATTTTTAAGGAGAATAGGTTATCAAGTGGACTGGAAATTTGATAATGTCACCTTATTCTCTTCTTTGTTGACCTATATGTGTAACAAATGTATCATGTTCAAAATTATAAAAATATATACGTTGAAAGAAGACAACTTCGAGCATTCTGGCTTCCTCTCAAGATATTTGCAGCTGTATACATACTCAGTTTGTCATCTTTCCCAATTATTTATTTATTTGGAGTGAGTTGCCTTATTTTCTGAACTTGTCATAAAGAGGTCTGGAGTGGTGGTGCTGAATGGGAATGGCCCCTTTGCTTTCATTAATAAAATTCAATATCCCTACTGCAGTTTTAAGAAAAACATTTTTCCATTTTCTTTCCACTGTTCATTGTGTGACTGGGAAATCAGTGTTTCATAGGATGAAGATTTCTTACAACTCTCCTTCTACAGAGGAAATAACGAGTGCTGTGTCCAGCTGTAGCATTATTAGCATGGTAGCGTGGTTACAGCTTGATGCTTCCCACTGGGAAATCTGCCCTTTGATTTCTGAAGGATTCTGTTTGGGATCTGTAAAATTTCCCTTCCAGGCATGGTTTGAGACCTGCACAGGTTTTGTGGAAGGTGAATAGAGGTCCATCAGGGTCTAAACCTGTTCTGAATGCTGCTTACGAATGTGATACAATAATGCCTTTTTTTTTTTTGCTTTGCAAGCCTGTTTAGATGACTTTCCTAATCCCACTTCTGCACTGGAGAATCCTGTTTTTTTAGCATTGATGAAACTAAATATTGTACCTTTACGGCCCTCAATCCTCATCTTATGTCCTAATGTGTTTACAGAAAGAAAGACCAAACCATGAAGAAGAACATTGCATTTTCTCTTACAGCCAAAAGCCATTTGAAGAGAACTCAGGAAAAATCTCCTGTATTTTGCTATGTACTGTGCTGTCATTCTCCATCCCTTCTTTCTTCCCGCACCTTCCCAACAAGAACTTTTTTGTGTGTTGTACTCTGAAGACCGTGGTGGGGTGCATAATGATATTGTCTCTATTGTTTTTGACAAATTATTTTGTCCAACCTCAGTGAAATGTTACAGCACCATGCTGTAAATCTCTCAGTGCCTAGAATGAATGCATTTTCAGATTTCTCCACGGTTATTGAAAAGGAAAGTCTTTATGGGAATGATTGGCAAGATCATGCTCCCATGGGATAACCCATAAGATTTTGTTGTCCATCTACATGTTTTATCTTTTATTTTAGGACTGACCACCAAATCAGAAAATGAAACTTGTAGAGAGGTTTTCAGGAACATTTTCAAGCTATGAGAGAGACACTGGAATGCAAGTAGGCAGTTTGCAGGTCAAACTTCAAGTTCTTTCTTTCCTTTGAAAATGCTGCAATTATAGCTGGGGGGATTGTTTGTACGTGCACGTTTGTAAACTTCTTTCAAAAGGAGTTGAAATGATAACATTAAAAAGTTGATCAGAAGCAGAATTACATAGGTCCAAAACTCATTACCAGAAGTTTTACTAAAACCAGCTGTGTGTAATATTGATATGAGACAGAACAGAATGGCTTGTTATAGCAGGCAAAGTTTCACTGCTTAATAACGACTACTTTGGATTCAGTCCAGTGAATAGTTTAACTCTATAAATAATGCAATCTTGCTACAATTTCCTTTCTCAAGATTTGGTCTCCTTAATGATTTCAAACTTGCCCTGTCCCATGGTATTATTACACTGCTTTAAATGGCTGTGAATTGCTGACTTCTGGTAGCTATGTGAATTTTTTTTTCTGCTCTTTCTTTCAAATTGACCCTTCAGTTAAAAATAAATTATCAAAAAAGAAAAGAAAAAAAGGTCATACCGTCTCTGTGTGGCTCATTCTACTGGAGACAACCAAAAAATGAGGCTTCTTTTCAGCTGTAGTATCACTTTATTTATTTCTCTTGGGGATTACGTATTTAACTTTAGTAACTTACTTTATTTCAGTATCTTTCAATGCCAGGGGAATACTCATTTCTATTTCACCCAGTCAAGAGAGTGGAGAAGGTGTGGAGATGACTGGCTGCACATCTCCACTAGTTGAAGGAAGACAGGTTCTTGGTGTGCACCTTCATGTCAGATATTGCCCGTAGGAATGTCTCCCTACCTGTGAAGTTTCTGGACATCCTCTTGTAAAAGGTGGAATTTTTTTTCTGTGGTCATACTTGGTCTTTCTGTACAAAACATTCATCATATCCTCAGAGCATATGGTTGCAAATCAGGAATTATAACCCTCCAGTTCCTTAGGGTTTTAGAAAAAGTGATGACCCTACATTTTGGGGTTTGAATCTGTGGGGTTTGTATAGTGTTATTTCAAATTTTTCTATGTGTGAAAGATGAAAGTTGAATTAATGCAGAGGGGAGCTGAAGTTTCACCACGGGATGAGTCATCTCAGATGACTCGTTTGTGTGCATGCTTCTGTGTATGTTTGACTTTTGGTTTTGTTACTTTCATTTACTTACAGATGGCTAAGCAGGAATCAGATGTCAGCTTCCTCTGACTCCTACACCGTAAAAATGTATCTTGACTCATGTTTTCTATGTGTTTTGAATTCATTCTGCATAATTTTGATTCCCTTGTATAAATAAGGCTGCTAACAAGTATTACAATTTCTAAAAGTATTGAAAGGATTGAATAGAAACTTAATGGCTGTGGCAGACTGCACCATCTGTCATTCACTGAACCTGGAGACAAGGTTTTGGAGACTTGAGGCAATGGAACTGAATTTCAAAAGTGCTGGAAAGTTACTTGCTGCAGCAACCTCCATCTGAAATCAGTGGTAAGGTTAGAGACTCTTCAGGAGGACAGGCAATGGGCAGTGGATTTAATCTGTATCACTGCCAGCTGTGTGGAAATATAGTGGAAAGAGTGGCTGCATCAGGTCTGCCAGCTTTCCTGATTTTATTGCAGGGCTCACTGCTGTTTCCCTTACTCCATCCCAACAACTGTAGTCATATGATTGCACAAGAATTTTGGCTTTTATTTAGTAAGAAAGAATTTCTAAACCCCAGGTTAGGGAGGAAAAGCATGAGAAAGTGAGACTGCAAATCATGGGCATGAGATAATGAGTTAAGAATGAATTTTAAATTAAATATTTTTGTTGCTGCTACTCACTAATTTTGGAAGCTTCCTCAAGACTTTTGCCATGCTTGAGTTTGGCAGGAGTGGTGTATTTCCTTTTCAAGGTATATCTTTCACATTGCAAAAAGCTGGAAGAGGCTCCTATAGGATGCAAGTTCTCTCCAAAGTGAGACAATTTGGAAGGACGTAGCATGGTATCTGTTTCCTCTTTTTAGTTCTTCTGAAGTAAGAAAGCAAGCCCACAGTCCAGCAAATGTCTCACGAACAAGATGTTTGCTGACTGACTACTACTGTAGTAACTATGCCAAGGGAAAGGAAACACGGGCTAGCAGGAATTCTATGCATTAGTTTAACGGCATCAGACACAAGACATTTTGTCTGGACTAGCTTTCTTGCCAGAATGCCTTCTGAGCTGTTTCTCAGAGGAGAAAAAAAAAGGTTTCTTCCAGAGCAGGTAAATAAATTAGTAATGATTTCCAGGAGTATTACCTGTATGTGAAGTTCCTGTAGCATCCAGGCTTATCTTACAGCCATGCCTCCACTTAAGTGGACAGCAAATGCTGGTGTGGCAAGATGTCATACAGTCTTCATGCAAGCAAGGAACTTTATTTGAGTTTATGCTTTGTGAAAACATTGTGTATTTATACGTAATACTATGTATTATGAAAAGAAAGAGTAGAAATGAAAGAACACAGTAAAGAAGTTAACAGATGTGATGCAAAATCCATGCATATAGTAAACAGAAAAAAAAAATCTGTAAAAAGGTTTTTTTCCTCATTTTACTTCCCTTACTTGTTTGAAAAACTCACTTAGGGTGTAAAGACAATTCAAAAATTATGTTTTTCCTGTAGTTTCAGCCTATAGTCATAACTAACTGTAATACAGATTCTATCATCTACCTTAAAAATTTAATTTACAAGTCCCTAATCTGCTTCACTCTCTAGATAATGCATTAGAAAATTAAAGTTTTGAGATTTTTTTCCTCCACAACTATCCTAATTAAAATTACTTACCATATACACTGTCTACCTTCTCTCATGCTCTGTCTTGTTGCTGAGATAGAAGCAATTTTAATTACAAATGAACTCCTTGTATTTTATCTTCTCTGAAGAATCCACAATACAAATGACAGGAAATAAGAATTTAACTGAAATAACAAAGTTCAACCAGATAGTTTTACCGTTTGTTTGAGCCCCAGCAGTAGAAATTGTGAGGAAAAATCCCAACTAATCACCATAGAAGAACTCTTGATCCTTTTTATAACTTCATTGTTCTCTATGATTTACATTCTTGAGATGCGGAATTCAGGAATAAAAATTATGAAGCACAGATTTTTATCTTGACTACCAACACAAACAGTTTCAGTGGCTTTTTAGAGTAAATCTTTCCTTTTAAAGGTGCATAGATGGCCTCTTCATATTAAAGAAACAATCTCGCATCTAATTGGAAAGATTTTATGCTTGTGATCTGTGTACTGAAAAATGCAACATTATCTTACAGGCAGTGCCTCTTTTTTTGTGCCATCTTTCCCATCCCAATCCATCCCAGCCTCTCTCATCCCATCCTATCCCCAAATGAAAGATGATGTATTTTTGAAAAAAGAGAAAACATTCTAAAGCTGAAATCCAGCACATTAAATTCCCCAGTTCTAATAAGTGCTGTATAAAATTTGTTGAAAACAGTCCTTAAATAATCTTTTTTGAATTCATTCCACGAACAATTTTTTTTGCAGCTTTTAATCTTTGTTTTTCCCATGTTAACTTTTATCTCATACATTATTCCTCAAATGTGCACACATGATTCTTGTAATGATTTGTTCATCTGCAGAAAACTACAGAAGTATATAATCATGTCTATTTGGGCAAGACATTCCTAAAACAATTGTCATAGGCATATCCTGAACACCCAGTATACAAAAACACACTCAATCTGCAAGTGATTACTAGAGATGATTGCAAGCAATACAGAGGTTGTTTTTACATATCTTAATATCTCATTTCTGTCTCTCTGAGACAGAATTACACCAGTAATTCTCTGAAGAGGAAGAGTGCAACTGGCTGATAGCACATTTGGGAAGACCATCCCTGTAGTGTGCTGTAAGGTAGATGACCTTGGTGTTGCAGAGCACAGAGAAATAGAGTCTATGGAACAAGCTACTTCTAACCACTAGAACATACTTCTAACCATACTTTCTACATTTTCTAATACATTTCTTCTGTACCTCATAATAGAATCTTAGATGCTGGAAGAAGGTGGCAGGTTGACCATTGTCCATAGAAGGATGTGTGTCACATTCTTAAAGCAGAGAAATTTCTCAGTTCAGGATAGATGTGTGTTGAAGAAACTCTAGGTTAGTAATGATTTTAAGTTGATTCTTAGCTAGACATTGTTGGAGCTTATGACTAAAAATATGAGCACCACCAGCAGTGAGGTTCCTTGCTTCTGTTGCTAATTCACACTATAGGAACAATATCCACAGAATCCCCCTTTGTCTGAACCTCAGAAGCAGACATTTTTTGCAAGAATACATTCAAAACCAGAGTTGGAGGTCTCACAAATCAAGTTCAAATCCACTCTTGTAACTTCCAACGTATTTCTTCTTGTAGTGGGGTCAGAAACTCTAAAGAGGTCCCTCCTGAAACGTGTGTGTCAGCAAAGTGCATGGACATTCACTTATTTTCCCTATTAAACATTTGACAACTTGCTTGAAAGACCACACAGTATTATTTACTGATGCACTGCAGATACAGTTCTGCTCTAAAATACAAATAAATCAACTGGCTTTCAAGCAGACAGATGTTACAAATAACGAACACAGGGGGTTAAAGAAATCACACCTTCAAGTTCTTTTGTATAAGCACGAGGACAATAAATATATTCTGGTTATCATAATAAAGTTAAGTATCATTTATACTCACAAGAGTCTAGGCATTTGCTGTTCAGGAAAGAAATGCCCAGCATCAGTATGTAGCTTACCTTAACTGGCTTGCCACACACTTTTTAAAATGACACTTCCTCCAAATAAAGATCACAGTCTTTACTAAGGCAACCCAAGACCATATTGAGGTCTCATTGAGAGTGATACCAATCTAGGAGAAATTCTTCAATCAAATTTAACCTTACCTCTATTTTCTGTTGCATTAATAAAAATGAATGGTTGGATTTTCCATACAACCACCCAAGTACTATTTGGTTTTAGGAGTTTAGGAGGTTGTGGGTCTGGGATGCATTGTGCTGCAATATCTTTTACAACATTTAGCCAAGGAGAAATAAAGAGGAAAAATCATCTAACAGGTTATACTCCTTCCAATATCAGGCTCACTGAATGTAAAGAATCTCAGTTTTGTCAGTTTAGTTATGAGGTGCTTTTGCACTATGAATATGTGTAGATGAAATCTGAAAGCAGTTACAATAGTATTTATCAAAATAATTCCTACAAGTTTAGAGGTCTATTTTTAATTAAACAGACATCTTTTAGAGATGATTAGCAAATGGGATCGAAGAGAGATTTATTCAACTTTGACTCAGAATTAATAATGAATGTAAATCTCTTGAGACTCAAAAATATTTGGCTAATGGAATGCAAGGTGCATACAAATATTTGATGAGATTAATTTGAAATTTAACTTTTTCAGTATGAAGAGTTTGGATTTTACATATAAGAAAGCAACAGTGGTGAAAGAAATTATCTACTCTTTGCTTCAGAAAACTGGCAGCTCTTAACATTGTTATTTTAATGAAACTTCAGGAGGATAAAAACACTTTCACTTCGTTTAAAAAAACTGTTTCACTTCTGTCCTTAGTATAAGCTTTGTTGATTTCTGTATCATTCAGACAGGAAATAGAAATGTTAAGTTATTCCTTAAAGGGCATGGAATACTTTGTAATGTATTCTGACATAGATATTATTTTAAAACTTATCCAGTGTTTTCTTTGTCCTTGCCCCTTGTTGCAGTAATTGTCTGGGTATGTTTGTAAGGCACAAGTAGTGAGGGCTGTTATCTATATTTTAGCCCTTGCACAGTGTGATAAAAGGGGATAACAAGGCTTGGAAATTTGGACTCCCTGTCCTGGTGCAGGGCTGGAGCTTGTTGCCAGCACACCACTGCAGGTTCTCTCCAGTTCCTCTGCTGAATGTGAGATTCAGGTGGGAAATTCCAGCCTTCCATGGAAACACTGCTGTGTGACGCGATGCAGAGCTGTGCCTGCGCTGTGATGTGTGCATGACTGGGGACAAACATGTCCACACCCGGGGGTGAACCTTGGGTTGGACCGTGCTTAGACAAAGCAAAACCACTTCTGAGCAGCGTCTGATGGAACTGAAAGTTTGCTGCAGTTTACCCACCTGGATCAGTGGATTGGAAACCAGGGATGATTTACGTCTGGCTGGAAATCACCCATTTTATAAGGAGAAAATATCTTATGAATACTGAGGGCTTTCTTTAGGCTCCCACACCTCAGCAGCAGATGCAGTCTTTCACAGATGAAGTAATTGCCTGGGAAATTATCTTAAGGCGCACTGAAACAAATGATTCTGGCTGTGTGTCCAGAGACCCACAGATAAGTTCAGAAACAGCTCAGGAAAATAATGGCTTTGGAAGTACTCTGCCTGACTGTGCTAATCACTTGTAGGGATCCCAGTACCATTTGTCCTGCTTAACAGTTTGTTCACAGGCATAACCAGAGGAGGGTTTAGGGACATTGCAACAGGCATATATTTACTGCCTATACCATTAAAAGAGGTGTGGTATCACAGCAGGAGTTGCTGCAGAAAAAACTGATTTTTTTTCCCTCATCTCCTTGCAAATTATACTAAAATATGTCCAGAAAAATGGTTATTAAAGCATTGAACTCCTGCCCTACAAGCTATTTCAAGGAAACATTGTTTTGTTCCTTGCTCACATTTTATTTTTCTCAGAAATTCATGGGAGATGACAACCTGTGATAGAACTAAATTGCAAGACAAAAATTAAAATGACTATTCAAGCTAATAGAGGAATTCAGCAGTAATTCAGAAGATGTATAAAAGTTTTTTAGATAAATAATTTGAGTTAGATTACCAGTGACTGGAGAAAGTATTTCAATGGTTTCCATCTGTATTTGGGTGACTAAGGCCAGCGATAGTCACTTACCAGCACTGTGGATGTAGCCTTGGGATTAAAAATGTGACTTTTCAGCATTAACAAGGCAGTAGGGAAGACTGGGGTCTGTACTGGTGCACAGCTGACAGAAAAGATATTTATCCCGATGTTATCCAGGGTTGATCTAGTCTTAAAAGTTGTTCTTATGTGAAGACTGGGAATCATGCACTGGGTGCTGTGAGACTCTAATGCGTAATATACTTCATCTCTTACTGCAGTGCTTTCAGCACCACTTAAGATTGCACTTAGAAACCAGACTGAACAGACTCCATAAAAATTAACTATTCCCATCAGTGCATGTCCTCTTCCCAATATTTTTGAAGCAAGAGTTTTCTTCCTTTCAGTAGCCTTTTCCCAAGCAATAACTATCTTCCTAATTGGTTGTAATTTAAACCCTTATTATTAGGAAATCCAGGGAATGAAAGCTAAGAGACAACCACAAGATCTGCTGAATCTGAGTCCCACATGTAATGGTGGATAAATGCTTGCACAGATCTGCAGAGCTGTGCTTACACACTTGGCCTCTCTGATGTATATATAAAGGATTTGGCTTTAAAAGAGCTAAGTCTGTGAGTAGTAGGTGCACCACAGAAGAATTCAAAATGCCTACTGCTTGTCACCACAATAATACTCGTGATGACAAAAATGCCCTTCAGATGAATTTGTTCTGCCTCCAACAAAAAGAGAACTGCGTAAGAGTTGCCAAAATGCAACTCCCTTTCATGAAGAATATGTTTCAAGGAGCTTTCCAGAAATATTAAGGAGTTTGAAGATAAGACTGTCACTGGAGAAGAGATAACTACATAATTATTAAGAAGAAGCAATTGCCAGTCACTGCCGCTCCAAGAGAAATTAAATTACTCTGAAGGAAGCTAATAAGAAAGGGTGTGGAAGATCTTTCTAAAACATAAAAAAATGAGAAAATATATGTAAAGATGGTATGAGGACAAAGGGATCACTGAGGCAGATGTGGGAGAAGATTTGGTCAAAAGACTAACATTTTTAGAATTTCATGTGAAAAAATCCACAGTTACTGTATGTAATCTGCAAGTTGACAGTGTGCATGTGTATGCATATAGAAAAAGGATAAAATTTAGTAAAATATGACACTTCACATTTACATACCAAAAAGTATTGTAGCCAAGAACATTCTTGATTTCAAGGACAAGAGCTCAGTTAGACATGAACTGGAGTAGCCTGACTGCCTTCCAAGGAGATCCATGGTTGTGTACCCCTGATAATCTGTTGCACACATCACGGGGTCAAAAGGGGCCATCTGCATTTTTTTCCTTCTGGCTCATATCTTGTTTACACTGTGTAGAGCACTGATTTTTTACTTTCTCTTTAGGCACTTCCACTTCATGATTGGCTTTCCTTTCTCATACCTAGCTGTCATTTAAGCTATTAGAAAAATATTTTTACCATGATCATAAGCCATTAACTTCATATGATGTAGATGTATATATGAGAATGCATTATTTTATTAGATAAAAGAATTATCAGGTACTGCACAAATTTCCCTTCAACCAGTAGATTACACCTAGAGTGCTCTGAACTTCTGGCCCTGTCATGTTTGATCAGCAGGCAGCTCTTGGTTTGTTCAGAATCATCATGCTGCTGTTTCTGGAGGAGTTCGACATCAGGAAGAGAGCCTGTAGAATTATTTGGAATTTACAATAAAGATCCTCAATAATGATTCTTTTTAAAACAACGGTGCAGTTATAAGCTAGCTGTGTAGTTGTTGATCTTGTCTGCCTTTCAGGCTGTTGTTGGCCACTGTGATTTTACAAGATTTTACAAGATGTGGGTGTAAGATTTTGTCTCTAGGCCAAAAGTAAGAGTTTGCATAAAAAACTTGTGTCCTTGAGCCTTACTGTAACTATGGAGACTGGGAAAGGAAAGAGCTATCTTCAAGGACTTCTGAGCAGGAGAAGGGTCATAGCTGGAGAAAAAGGCCAAACAACTCTGCACTCAATAAACTGAAGCAGGAAACCGCAGCATGACTAATTTCTTATGCGTAATGTATCATCAGAGCTCTCCCGTTACAGTTCACTGGTGGAAATGAAGTTCATCTTTCTCTGGCTTTCAGGAAACTGCTGAGAGAAAACTCCTTTAGGGAAGCCACAGCTCCAGTACTGGGTGTTTTGCAAGCAGAAGGGCAATGCTGATACCTGACTGTTGTTAGATCCAAACTGATAATTCACGTTATCTTACCCCCGGCTGAAGTTTCAGCTTCTCTTCAAACCACCTCTGCTTGATGAGAACTTTGGTATCCTGGTATCCATAGCCTCAGTGTGGAAGCACTAGTATTGGATCAAATCCTTTCTTCTTATTCTCCACCATAATAATGTGAACAGCAAGCAAAACAACTCTGAGAATGCAAATAAGCTAAAACAATGAAGTTTTTTACTGATTTTTTTTTTTGGACAACAGTTGGCAGTTAAACCAGGTCTTGAAAGGGAACCAGCTTAGATTCCGTTCCTATTCTGATTTAATAACTGTTATTGTGGGACTGTGATATGGGACTCTTACTGAACTTCAGAACAAAAGCAAGTGATTCTGTTTCCAAGTTTCCTGCAGGATTTTAGATTGGGGATAAAAAGCACCAAGGATATACTGAGAATACCCAGTGATTTGGGCAGATAAAACAGGGACACACACACACAGACATGGGCAATGCTGACCTAGAGCCATCTTGCTTTTTTGTTCTGAAACAAAATGTCCACAACAGAAGACTCCGGTCCTGAAATACTAAACCAAAGAGATACAGGCTGTATTTTAAAACTGTTTTTGTTTTCATAAGAAGGTACATTAATAATATCTTGGCATGGTACTGAGCACCATCAATTGTGTAAAATTCTGTTGCCTGCTGTTCTCTTCTATCATTAATAATATATCCTAAGATGGGAGTGAGAACAGAGTCTTGCAATGCTAGCTGATAAGATAGCTGAAAATGCTTCTTTCATTCCAACTAAGATGATAAAAATAAGGAGGAATCTTTTAGACCGTAGATGACAGATTCAAAGCTGAACTTGGACCATCTAACCCTGCTCAAAGTCATGGAATTTCACTGCCTTGGAGGAAACAAAAGCGGAACTGAGATTTAAAAAAAAGAAAAGAACCCTCCACCCTGGAGACATTTATATTCCCCAAGCTCTAAGTCTAGCCTTGAAAATATCAGCATGATTTTCTCTATGCTCTTATGGTCTGTCAGTGTACTGTAAAATTAAGCCTGTGCAATTGAAAAAACCAATTTTTTTAGTCTACCTTTTTCTCCCCAGTTTTTGAAGGCTTCATCCTTCCCATCTCCTGAAAATGTTGCCTTTATCCTGATCTGAAAATTAAAAAAAAATGTTCCTAGAAATGCTATTGTTCTTCTAGGCATGTTGTTTTTGAGGATAGTGCCCATAAAAACAATGGTGATGTGCACTTTCTTAGGAGGTTGTTCAAGAACTCCAAATTTGAGACCATGAACAAGATCCTAGAATTCATGCTTTCCAAATCAATCATCTTGGAAATCTGTTTTTCATTCAAATTTATCTTGTTCAGATGTAGCATTAGACTTTTGTTCTGTCTTTCCGCAGTGAAAACACGTGTGGTTTTTGCTAATGAAGAAACTTGTTGGTTTCTGCTTTTCTCTTGCAGAGTGGAGTTCAGATAGACCTGGGAGGACTGGAATGCTATTTTTCATGTTGTTGTAACAGACAGGAGGCACCTGACTTCATTTCAAATGAAGTTCGGTATCTGTCCCTCACATGTCCCTTTATAGCTAGGAAGGCCAGCAAACTACTTTGAAAGTAAATAAAGATATGTTGTTTCAACTCTTCAACCTGAAGAATAATCTGGCACAAGAAAAACATCTGGACTGGTCATGAACAAAAGAATGCAAAAAATTTGGAAAGAGCTTCCAGTCACAGAAACACTGAGGTTCTGAAACAGCTTTCCTGTGCAACCAGTTAGATTTGCTGGGGGCTTCTTTTGCATTATCTTGTTTTCAGATTATAGTTTGATAATTCTGAATGGGATTGTACAGTGTGGTTGCCAGCTTCGGCAGACAAACAGAATTATTTGCTTTTATATTTATTCCTAACATATTTGGTAATCAGATTTCAAAAGAGAGGGAAACGGATTCCTTCTCTGATTCTGTTTTGTTCTTTAGTCCAGAAAATTTCTTGTTGAAGCATTAATAGACAGAAATTATATTTTCTTGGTAACCAAATACTTTTCATTAACATTTTGACACTAACAACTAATACTATGGAACCAAATATAATTTATGAAATGCAGATTTGAAAGGGAATTTTGCAAAGTAATTTGCTGCTATGCTTGGAAAATATTTTGGTTATGTGTTACTGTCAAATACATCTGCTTATATGGTAGAGGTTAAGAAGTCACTGAAACTTCTTGTCAAAGTATACAGTAAAATAAAGAACTCCTTCTTCTGGGAAAGAAAAATGGTTAGTAAGAGTGAGAGTGTGGGGTCACAAGTACTGTGAGCCAATCTAAATGCAGGTTACCACCCAAAGGGGCCTTCCTGTTCTCCCTGGGACTATTTTTCTACCCACCTTCCCCCATGTGTTTGAACTCTTATATTAGTATTTTTTTAAGTTGAATTGGGAATTTAAAGTAAAACATGATATTGTAAGACAAGAAAAATCTTTGGAAAGATAGCAAGACCCTGAGACAGAGAGCACTTTCTTGTTTTCTGATAGATTATTAAGTGCTAGTATTAACTGAACATGGTGGTAGCTGTGGCTGTGGGTGCCACATGCAGCTCCAGCAGCGCATCGGGAGAGAGTGTGTCACACAACAAGGGGAGCACTTGCTGCAGTTCCTATTTCCCTTTGATTTCCCAGCTGTACTTTGTGCTTCTGGGCAGAATAAATACTACTGACTGACAACATGGCATGGCATACCCTTTACACCCAATATAGAGTGTTGTTGTGTTCAGGTACAAACTAGACAGAATTCCCTCTTTCCTTCTTCATCTGCTATGCCATAATCCCACTGATTTGATTTTTCCAGGTAGGGAGGAAGAGGATGACACTAGGAAAGAGACCAGAACAGTGTCTTGTGTCATTTTCCAAGGTGACGGCTACACCAGCATATGATGAAGTGAAATAGAGTGCTCTGCAACTCTAATCAAAGGTTCCATCCTGATCTTTTCAAGCTGCTTTGTTTTCAGGACTTGTCTGGTTTCTGATGGCTCTTCTGTGTTGCTGTGGGTGCCAATCCCAGCACTTGTCTGCTTCCTGAGACAGTAGTTTCCCTCAGTTCTCTCATTTTGTCTGCTCTCAACTTTAAATGATCTTTTCAAGTCTAAATGATCTTTTCAACTTTTCTGGAAAGCTAAACTGTAAGCCACTCATACCTAGTCTTCAAATGGCAGATGATTTCCTAGATAAAAGAAAAAGCTCCCAGGGATCTAATAAATATGTTTTTCAATGCATGTGACCATTCTTTGGGTATTTATCATTGTCTCTATAGATTCTTACAGGTCTTAAAGATGAACACTTAAATTCAGTTTCTCGCTGGTCATTAAATTCCACTCTATTTTGTCTGATCCTATAGTAACACTCTTATTACTGGCATTCTTAAAATCTTTGTCTCTTTTCCACTGTTATCTGCATTCCGCTGCTTTTTTAAAAATGTTTTTCGTATCCTTCAGACTCTTTGTGCTACTCTAGAAGGTATTTTACGGAGGGATCATTTTCTGTGATAAGTTCAAAATGCTCCACTCTTATATACAGTGTCTTGAGTGGTGGATAAATTTTCTGAGTCATGACATATTTATTCTACTGTTCTTCTAGGAGATTGGATACTTGACAAATCCATGCCTTTGGGCAGTTTAGTATACATTAGATAATTGATTACACAGTCAGAACTCGACAGTGGAGCAAGGTCAGCAGGAGACCATCAAGGCAGCTATGGGCTGGAGCACATGGCATTTAAGGAGAGATGGAGAGAATTGGTTTGCTGTGTATGGAAAAGACTAAGAGAGGATCTTATGACTCTTCTCAACATCAGTTAAGTGGATGCCAAGAAAATGCAGCTATGTGCTTCTAGTAGGCACACAATGACAGGACAAGGGGCAACAGGTAAAAGTTGCAACTCAGGAATTTTGTAACAGATGTTAGGAAAGAATTTTTTCACTCTGAGGGTAGTCAGACACTTGGAAATGTTGCCTGAAGAGGCTGTGAAACCTCCACACTTCAAGATAATAAAAATTCAACTGAACAAGGGTCTGAGCAACCTGACATATCTTCAAAGGTGGGTCTGATTCTGAAGTAGTCTGTTTTGAGTGGAGGATTGGACTGGATGACCTTCAGAGGCCCCTTCCTGTATAATTCTCTGTTTCTATGATTACGCATACTCTTATAAATAGCAGACTGCACACCAATAGAAATCAATCCTGAAAAATGCAATCAGTAATTTCTGGTTGTATTAGAACACTTTATAGAAGTGTCACTTTCAACACTATGTATTCTCTCAGTCTATAGCTATTGTAGTGGCTCTTCTTCCTGCTAACATAATTCTAGAAGTATGAATGGACACCAACTGGATATTTTTATGCCATTATTTGCTAGCAAACTCCATGACAATGACCTAGTAGGTTTGATACTTGGTGTTTCCCTGGATTTTGTAAAATTTTAAAAATTCTAAATTTTTATCTGCAACAATTTCACATCTTTCAGCTTGTTACGCTCAAAATCTTATTTATGGGCAAAGACGAATCACACCTTGTACAGAGTAAAGCTAAAATACAGTTCTTAGTCTTGAATTTATTGTTAGTCTTGTTGAAATATAAAGGGTCAAATCCTTATCAGTGCATATCTAATAGTTACAGGAAAAGAAAGAATGCAGTTAAAATTGGTATATGCACACGTCATGGTTTCTATCCCTTTCCCAGTTTCATGTTCACCCTTTAGCTGCTCCTTTGGGTCCTAAAGTGAACAGTTTCACTGCTGGAGTGTTACAGACAGTTGTCAGTATTTGAAGTTCTTTGTCAGAAGAAATGTGCTCTACATGTTGGGGGAGTCTTCTTTCCTCCAGTGTAGCATACTGTAGTCACTTTTATATAGTGAATGAAATGCGTTCACAACTTCCTTCATTAGCCTGCAGCTTCATGATACACCTGAGTTCATGACATATGTTGCCCTTTACGTGATAGATATTTTGTCTTTGTTCTTGTTGTTACCTGTAAACCAGAGTTTGTCCAGGTCCAGGTATACATTTTTTAACTGACCATTCCTGGGTGATTTAAAGCCATGAGCTCTCCAATGCCAAACCTGTGCCCCATCTCTCATCTTGCCTGTACTCCTTTAATTGCACCCTTGTCTCGCCTTTTCAAAGCCCTGCTTACTGTACCAGATCTGTATTTGTCTACACTGCATCTTTGATTTGGCCATGAAATACCTCATAGAATAACTTTGCTACTGCTATCTGTATAAAACTGTGGGTCTACCACACACAGTTAAAAAGAAAGTAAACCAGATGGATCAGGTAAACCTGGTTGATGAGGGAAATGGCTAAACCAAGTAACAAAGCAACAGGTAAGCCAAGGAAATTTCAGACAGTACAGGCCTGAAGAGCCCCAGTCCGGAGGCCTTGCAAACTCAAGACAAAGCTTACAGCCTGTCACTAGCAGTGATGACACATGTTAGGGAACTAAATGGGAAGTTCCCTGTGAAACGCATCTGCTTGGCAACTCCCATCCACAGGTCTCAGGACAGCAAGTTCAGTGGTGTTACCTTCCATCACCTGAGCTTTCAATTTCATCTCAAAATGATGCCAGTTTGGTTCATCAAGAGTTGCTTTACGTAAATTATGGTAATATCCATTAGCTATATTACTCTGCTGGGGTTTGCTATCAAGTTCCGTATCAGCCATTTTTGCTGCTTTTGTCCATAATCAGTGCCTTTCTTACAAGCTTATTGTTACTTGAATTATATCTGAATTACCCTTTTAAAACACTCCAGCTTCCTTCCAGTTCTTTGATACTCCCCTAGTTTAAAAAAACCCCAACCTTTTAAAAATCAGTGTTCTCCATTGATAGAACACTTCAGGTGAATAATTTTTAAAACCTGGGTTCCAAACATCCAGATTTGGTTTTGACACATAGGATTTTAGTAGAGGAGAGATGGGAAAAGGTAGATGACTCTCTAAAAGTGGCTTGTTAGTGGACTTCATAGTTAGAGACTTTTCATGAAGCTAGCCTGGGAAAGTGATAAAAGTGATAAAGAAGAATGACCCTGTGAGGAGAGAAAGTGGATTGTAGAAACAGCCACTGGTAAACCCTACAGGAATCTATGCAGGTGCCCTCTCCCCTTGCAGACTTTTTTGCAACGGTGTAGTGTGAATCTGTATTTTGTTTTTTTAATTGTACAGAGGCTCTAAAGTATCCAGTCCAAATAAGCAAATATTTAGGAGACAGAGAGGCTGAAATTGAAATTTATCCTGGTCAAGTCTTCAGAAATGAATGACTGTGAAAACCAATGCAACTAAATAAAAGAAGCTTTCTCATGGGTAAGGAGCATTCAGAAGGGATAAATATTATTAAAATCAAAACATGAAAACCTAGACTCATGGACGTAAAAGCAGGGCTGAATATTTTGATCAAACCAGACAAACATTTCTTCATTTCACAGTAAGCTTCTTTATTCAGCAATTAGAGCCTCTTCTTCCGCTTCCTAAATGTGAGAGCATTTCTTAATAGCATATTCTTATCTTGTATGAGTATGCATAATTAACTGTTAAGGAATGGAATTCAAGAATGCTCTTTTCTTCTGTGATTTACATTACACTACAAAGGATTGTTAGTGACTTAGAAATGTTAGTTTCAGTCTTTCAATTAATGGTTTTATGTTTTCTAAGATGGAATCAATCCATTTGTTTGATTTACAAACCCAGAGGCAAAAATTATTTTTGTTATTTGATTCTTTCATATAATCATGCTTGTTGAATACCTTCTTGACATGTTTTCCAGAGATTGTGTTATGGTTTAGTTCTCAATGAATTAGCAACGGAACTAAGTTCATTAAAGTCTATCCAGAGCCTTTCATCTAGGACCAGCTAGTTGTTGATTTGAAATCATATGTCCGGCATTTGCTCTTGTTTATATTTGTTCAACCTTGCTAAAGTTGATATGGTTGTGCCAGTATAATTAAGGAGAACATTTGCCCAGAGAACATTTGCCCAAAGAACATTCCTAAAAACAGCGACCTGACTTGTAAGAGTAGCTTATTGATGTTGTCATGAAAAAGTGCTCTGTGGAGCTAAGTTCTATGTCAAAAATGGCTGAAGATAAACTGGTAACCCAGAAGACTCCTGTATGGAAGTGGGTGTCCAGTATCTGTAGAGGATGGGAGGATGGCCATTTTCAGTCTTGCATATAAATGGACAAATGTGGGCTCCCAACACACTTGCCCATCAACAATGGAATGCTGCAGGAATCTGCAATCTGGTGTGGAATCATGAACCTTCTGACTTGATCACGTGGCATGGAAGTAATGTATGCCTAAAACTCACTATTGTTCCCACTGCAGAATTGGAATCTGTACAGCAGGGGCCAGGAAAATGATGCACTTCATTAGGTTAGGGACATAACTCCCAATTGTGTCATGTTCTGGTTGGTTGACTAATTTATTGTGAGTCCTCCCAGTTTTTATCATCTGATCTTAAAATTACACATCTCCTGGAAAAGAGATGAGGCTTTCTTACACTTCAAAGCAAGCATTTGTGCCAGTGAATGGTATTCGTCTTGCCTGACATGCATAAAGCAAATTAGTTTATAATTTGGCTCTGACTTCAGCTTTTAGCATTCAACAAAGTTCCCTTTTACAGAGGCTGAGGTTACCTTCTTGCACTCAACCCTGTCATACTGTAGAGCTGGAATAGGCAATCCTTTTGCTGTTAATGTGGGTTTATAATGCTGCATTCAGATCTATGACAAATGCAACTTTAATTGAATATGCTGTTACAGTTAATGGATTTACTACTGCTTAGAGCAAATCTGAATTTGGCTTCTCTGTAAGGAGGACATTTCAAACCCATTGGTGCAGTTATTTCTGCCTTTATTATGCCAAGTGTCAGTGACTTTTTTCCCTGTTTCACTGCAAGGCCTGAATCTGATGTTTAACTTGTGGAAAAGCAGCCTTAGAGTTGTTGCTGCTCCAAATGATGCTTTTTCCCCTGAATAAAACAAACAAACAAACAAACAAACAAACAAGAAAGAATTATCTTCTTTTATCTATTTATTCACATTGATTCATTCAAGGTATTTACCTTGGTAACTACCAAAATCTTTGATTGGAACTCAGTTCCTAAATTGCCAAGGAAAACCCCAGAGGCACGTTATACTCTGTCCAGAGACTGTACTGAGTGCTGTTTGATTATCAAGAATGGTTTAAAATGTTCTTGTGAAAGTTACTTCTTGAGAATTGTGTTCAGTAAGTTTTACTTTGTTGTAATTGTTCTATCCTTTCCCACTATCAATCCCCCAGAATACTAATGTTTTATTTCAACATGCTCTGTAAAAACACCAAAACTCTTGAAAATTTTCGGGGAGAAGCTACCAGTTCCCATAAAATTTCATAAAGAAGGGGAATTTGGTAAGGGAAATAAACCAGAAGCTTTGAAAAGTGATGTATTCAATGAGAGATTGCTACAGCAATCTAGAAACAAAGCTAGAAGGGAAAATAATTGTTCACTGGTACATCCCATGATGTTGGAAAAAGCTGTAGCAGATATTGCTATCCCCTCCTTGATACTACCTTTGCAGGGGTTATCTAGGGGAGTACCTGGCAGTGCATTCAATAGTGGTGCCTCTGTCATTGCCATGTAGCTTTCTTTAATCAGTTCATGTTTGCTGATCAAAAGGTGCATTTCCTCTTGTTGAAGCAGGAAGGGCTGTTTCCAAATACACCTGTGCTCACTCCTGTAAGTCCTTGGTTCTCATCAACTACAAAAGGAATTCCAGATGCAAAATTTGCAAGACAAAGCCTAAAATCTCGCTAAAAACATGCTGGAGCAAATTTTCAAGGCTTTGTGTAACATTTCATGTCTGGTAGTTTTTGTAGTTCAGCTTAGGAAGAGGATGAATGTGTAGGATATTCCATGATCCTCTCAGTATTGTGCTTTTTTATTAATTAAAAAGAAAAAGAAAAGACCTCTTGGATATCAAAAGGCTACTTAATGAATTGCCTGAGCTATAGTCACTGTAGCTGGGAGTTTTGCTTCTACTGAACAACCCTATTGTTCGTGATTCCAAAAGCTTAGTGCAATTAAGCATTTTGCAAAATGTCTCATCCTTTTGCATGTTCTTTATTTTTTTAATGACTTTTTCCCTTTTCATTTAAACTGAAATGGCTCTGTTTATGAGTTGAGAGAAAGCTTTAATGGCAGCGTAACGACAGCCCCCGGCGTGTTAGCGAAAGTGGGCACTCCCTTCCTTCCCATAAATAGGAACCATTTTATAAATGGAAACCCTTTTGCCTACTGCTTGAGCAGTGCCTCTGAAAGCATTTACTTCTAAGACATTTATATGGATCAAGTTTTCCTGAAATCACTGAAAATTTATTCCTTGACATGTTCTGATGATTTTTTTTGAAGTGGCATTTTCTCTTGTACAGCTGGGAATAACGTGGTATTTTAGTTCAAGAGAATAACTTGTTTTTTGTTTCATGCCATCAACCAGGTTTGAAAGAAATTCAATAAATTCTTTCAGTTTCTGATGTCAGGCCTGTTGATGAATGAATTTCTAAGAAACTTACATACTGAATATATGAAAGAGAAAACAAAAACTGTTCTGGAGTGTGAGATGTGACAATATAAGCTGTCCTAACACCAGAAGTTAAGGGAAATATCTATTCATAAAAGTCTATCATTTTGGTACGAATCCTTTGACATGAAGACTTCATGGTGAAGTGAATGGACTGCAGTTAAAATTCTTAGTTGATTTCAGAGTTCTCAGAGGCCTGAACAGTGAACATGTGTTTTGTGTTAAATATTCACAGAAATATGTGCTCCAATAAAATGAAACTTTAAGCCACCTGGTGAAAAAATGAAAATGTGAATAAGGAAATTAGGAAAATAAGGTGAAGTGGTTTGGATGCATGATATCAACTACTCCCAGCCACAAGAATTTTAACCACTGTAAAAACATAAAAGAGTTCTTAGCTGGAAAACGTGTGACAGAAGGCTTACTTTAGATATGTTTACCTGAGATAGTCCTGTGATTGAAATTGCCATGTACAACAACAGGAACCAAGGCATTTTAAATTAGTGGTTTTTATTCCAATAGCTTTTGCCATCAGTTTGAAGCAGAAACAGGAGTTAATTTTTTGATTTCAGATACCTGCTTGTCTTTTTATTGTTGAGGAATCAGTTAATGGCTTACTTAGGTATGGTCCTTGCATCTCCAACATTAAAGTGCACCAATACTTGAAATTTGAAAAAAATATTGCATTTAACTGCCTTGTTCCTAACCTGTTTATTACTGATTGTCATATATACTTATGCTGGGAGGATACAGAATTTTTATGCCTATGAGAAAAGAAGTATTGTTGACACCAGCTGTAAATTACCTTATGCTCTTGACTTTTAATCAGAAACTTAATTCTAGGGAAGTATATCCTTTCTCCTTGAAAAAACAAATTATTTACTTTTTCTAATGAATCCTTTAATTTGCAGAATTTAATAATCCACGTTTACTGTTTGATCTCAGCTTTAATTTGTGTAGTATGCATTCTTCTTGGTCCTTTTCTCCAGAGGGCTGTATGGGAGAAAAAGCTTTTTGTCAGAAGGTTTCAAATTGTGGCTGATGTGCCACATGTGGCTCTGTCAACTCTTCATCTGTCTCTTTGTCCTGACCACAAGAAACCAAATTTCAGGGTTCATGACTTTCATAACTCAGATCACATTATAAATTATGTCCTTATTTCTTAGATATTGAGGAAAGTAAAGGTGAATTTATTATTGCACAATACTGTTGTCTTTTAATGATATATGTTGCAATTTGGGTAGATGAGAACAATCTTTTGCATGTAAAGCTTACTAAAAGCAAAAAACTTTAATGTGTTTTTCAGCATGGAAATGGTAACAGCAGTTCTTTGGTTCCTACAGCCCTGGTTAGTTACAAGTAACAAAAGTTCCCATACTTCAGTCCAAAATATGTAAAATATCTTTCTATAGGCATGAAAGGACAAACATTTTAATTGTGGGATTCTGGATTTACCTAGATTTACATAGATTTGGGTTTTTCTTGATCTACAAGGAAATAAATTATTAGTGAAAGTCTCTGAAATTCATAGGATCCTTGCAGCATATTTGAAAAGTGAAAAATCTTGCCACTCACTGGGGAAAAAAATATTCCTTTGCATGACTCTATGATGGATTTAATTTAGTAATGGAAAATCGTAACCTCCTCTGAACTGTTATTATGGAACAGAGGGATATAATTTTAAAAAAAAAGGTAATGCCTTTGCTAATTAAAACCTTATTCTTTAACTGGATTAGATTTCTTTAATTTTTTCTTCAATTACTTTACTTGGAAGTAAATTCTACAGAATATGGAAAATCAGCTTTCCTTTCACACTGATGCTTTATTTTGTGTGCTGTGAATACCGTCACTGATGGAAGAAACTGGAAGACAACTACTAGTTTAAAATCTGAGCATTCCTAGTAAACCCCTTATTTCATCATGCCAATTCCCTTTCCCTTGGCCATTCCAAATGAAATTCCATTCTTACGTTCTTCTGAACAGGGTTTTTTAGATGTTTAAAAAATGTGCATTTGCTAAGTAATCTTGCATAAAATCTCTGTGGTATTTTCAGCATTTCCGATTCTTCTGCCACAAACCTTTGTCAAGTTGAGTTTCATGTGTGCACAAAATAAGCAAGGGTCTCAGCTTATGAAAGATGCAGTAATAGAAAAAGAATGTTGATGCAAGAAGAAATATTTCTTAAACAAAATATCTACAAACTACAGAATTTAATGTTTTTAACTATCATTGATGGAAAAGTGACTGATGCATCTTATATAGCTCAATAAACAGCCAGATTTGTTTCTATCTGTATCTGTGACTTCTGCATAAAAATTACTACAGCTGAAGATGACAGAATGCACATTTTTAATATAATGCCTGTGTTTTCAAAGCATGGTCAGCATAGCCATTCTCTAGTAATTTTTGTACAGTGATACATTTTGGGAATATGACTGAAATATGACTTGTATCACAAGTGTATTTTTTGTTCTTTCATCTTTATGCCATGTGGTCCCATTGTCATCAGAAGAATGAGTACATGAACATTTTAGAATGCTGTTACCAAAAGGCTGGTAGATGATAAAACAGAGGCAAAAAGGCCAGATAAAGAAAATGTATTCTTATATGGTTCGCTTCTCTTCTTGTTCAGGTTCTAACTTTGTTGGTTTTTATGGATATTGCCAAACTTAAATTACTTCAAACTTGTGTACTTATATGTATTTGGCGTCCCACATGCACTCTTCCTCCAAAACCTGGGGAGAACTGCAGTTGATTTTAATTAGGAATTATTGAATACAGGGATTAATATTGTTCTTAAAAATGGCTTTACATCTAAGTCTAACAATAAGGCAGTAAGAATTTGCTGACTCTGATTCCAAGCTGTCCCCCTAACCACATTCAGCATGGGGTAATATTACTGTTGACATTAAAGGTCTAAGTGGTTCTGCATTGTTTGTTACTGTGGTACTTCTGGCTATTCGTTAATGTCACAATTGGTGACATCACTCTTGGTGTTTCTTCCCTCTCTATTATTTTCAGCAGGTGTGGAAAAACAACTGAATTTATTTCTGAGAATAGAACACACATTATCTTTACAAAAAGGGAGAAATACCTTGTGCAGAAAATAACCATAAGACATCATCATGCCAGTGGAAGCACTGGATATTCATAATAATTATTTGTGGTCTTCTTCTACTTCTTTTATGCAATTCTTACATGCTTGGGAGAAGAGTACATACTGACCTGAATGTTTTTTATCTACTCAAGTCTGAAAGAGCAGCAGAATTTAAGGAATAACACAAATGCAGAACATTTCAATCAGGAATTTTCTTTGTATTCTGAGATGAGATTTCAAAAATTTTAACTAAAAAGTTATTTCAGTATTTTTAATCTTAGCATGGGTTAATATGCTCTATTTTAAATGACTTCACAACATTATTAAATAATGTTGATCAGTTAGGAGGAGAAGTAGTAGTTGATGACAAACTATGGTGAATGTTGAAGACATTAAAGCATATATACTTTCCCAGTCTTTTTTCTTTAATGTTGTTTAATGAATGCTCAATTTAAAATGTTCCATAGTAAATTTCAGTTCCTTCTTTAATAGTTAGGAAAAGTCTCTTCCTCCAGAACTGTGAAAGGTCTGACACAGCAGTCAGTACTGCCAGAGGAAATCTAATGAAACTCCCAACTTTATTTGAGAAAAATACTACCTAAATATTGATTTTATAGGTCTTTTAAGTCCTTAAGTAGATGTGTTAGGAATATAGGATGGCAGAATAGATACTTTAGAATCTGTTATCATACAGGGACTTAAAAGAGTAGGTGTCCACTTAATTGCTTCGAGTACCAGAAAGTTATTAAAGTGTACTATGCAAAGCTTTATAATCTAGAAAACTGTTTAAATTTAAACCTAGTTTAAATACTGTCATGATGCCTTAGGTTTTAACTTTTATATTTCTCAAGTTCTGTATCACTTAGTGTGTAACTCTGAAGTTTCTTGTCGCTTGTTAGCTGCTCTCCTAGGCCAGATAGACACAACAAAGCTTCTCTGAGCTTGCTATTCAAGGACACTCAGACTGTCCTAGGCCCAAAACATGTAAACTAGGGCCGCTAGAGAGGTGGAGAAGTTGAAGAAACTATAACATTAGCTAAATTTTTAATTGGTGAATTTATGCTGATATGCAAATGGACCAAACCTATAAAAGTGTGAAGAACTCGTGACTCATCACCCATCTTGGGGTCCATTTTGGAAATAGCCTCTGACTCCCCAGGGTGTACCTTTGAAGGCCCTTCAAATAAATACCTATCTTTATTCCCTTACTGTTTGTCTAGTCTCTGTTTTATAGGTAGCCACTTCAAGGCATCAGGCAGAACAGGATATCAAGTCAAGGAATTATTCTCTACCACGTTAGAATTTATAGTATATTCAGCTAAAATAGCATCATCCATTGCAGTGTAGTATCTGTCATCCATGGTGAAAGGTTTCTGCAAGAATGAAAAAAATTAGGCAAATAATCTCTGGATTTCCCAATGGATACTATATTTCTAGATTTGTCTGTTTTGATTCTTGCTTTCTCAATATAAGGACAACATTTTTTTTCATATATTTTGTACTAGCCAGAACACCACCACCAACAAACAAACAATCCCATCAGATAAAAAGTTACGTCTTTTCCAGAGCATTTGGCTCAACAGATGTGGAATGAATAGATCCAGTTTATAAGTCATAAAATAAAAACTGTTTTCTGAAAACTGTTACTTTCGTGATAAATGCTGACTCCTAATAATATTGATAGGAATAGGCAGATCAATCAGGTCAGTGCACGGCTCCGAGGTTGGTTTCACTTGGTCTGTTTAGTCTGGAGAAGACGTGACTGAGGGGAGTCATTGCAGTTGACAGCTTCCTCGTGAGGGGAAGAGGAGGGGCAGACACTGATGTCTTCTCTGTGGTGACCAGTGACGTGACTCAAGGGAATGGCCTGAACTTGTGTGAGGAGAGGTTTAGGTTGGATATTAGAAAATAATAGAGGGTGGTTGGTCACTGGAACAGGCTCCCCAGGGAAGTGGTCACAGCACCAGCCTGACAGAGTTCAAGAAGTGTTTGGACAATGCTGTCAGGCACATGGTGGGACCCTTGGAGATGGTCCTATGCAGGACAGGGAGCTGGACTTGATGATCTTTGTGGGTACCTTCCAACTCAGCATATTCTCTGATTTTGTGACTCAGAAACTCTATATAATGGCAGAATTTCCATGTTAAGGATTTAAATTCATAATCTCATTGGTATCATTAGACAGATGACCTAAATGCATCTTATTCCACAGGAAGAGTAGGGATAATAACCACCTATTTGCTCTGTTTTGGAGCAATATATGAGAGTAGCACCTTGACTGGTGCCTGATGCCAGTGGGCAATCCTGTTAGACAAATAGAGAAATTGGCTGGTTGTATGGAGTGCACTAAGAGACTTTGCAATAAGACACAGTGAGCACTGTGAATACCCTTTAAAATCTGGCTCTTTATGACCTATTGTAGTTAAACTTCCTATCACAGGTTTGGAATTTCTCGTTCTATGTATAGGGAATAGCAGGAATACCTTGTTAAGCGTAAATACAACTTTTCAGTAGAAGTCTGTCTCATAAGGATTTTTACATGTGAGCTTTCCACCAACTCTGTAGGAGTACTAATCTGAATGTACTGTTGCACATACCTTAGTTATGGGAAAGCTGTAATTCATCCTTAGAATGCCAAGTGGATTGCTGAAATATAGACAAACCACAAACTGACCTTTTTGCTCCTATCTAAACAGCATTCATGGAAGAGCAACATGATATTCCAGAACATGTAAAACAGGAAAAAGGACCAAAAAATATTTTGAATATATTAAAGAATTAATAAAAGGTGACTAATGAAAGTAACTCAGGTAGTACAATATAATTAAGAAGCTTGTTACAAGAATTACAAGAGTAACACCTATAAACTATTGACATAGTAATAAAGACGAATGTTTTCCCAGTGTGAGCTATTATTTCTTAAATCTCTTTTTCTGAATATTTTTCAAATTGGCAAACACTTTTAAAGAAGTTGAAGTTTCCATTTTCTTGCTCTTACCCTGATTTTCAGGTTTAAATTAGCATGGTAATTCCAAGCCATTTTGGAGAAGTGCATGTGAGTGGAGATTCTACTGTAACTGGTGAACTTTACTTAGTACATTACTACATGTTTCCTTTTAAGTCTAAAATGATTTACAGCAGTGCTTCCCTTTGACCCTGGACTTGATGCACTTGACAAAGTGTGACATCATTGTTACTTACAGTTAAAACACAAGAAGGGGAAGGACAAGTAATAACAGCACACTGAAACTGGATTCTTGGGAGGTATCAGGGTTGCCATGGCTGTTCTTGGACACTGTCAATCCTTTCTGAGTCTGCACAAACCCTATTGTTTGTTGCTGGAAGGAGAAGAGCCTTGTGTCCATATGCGTGCACTTCAGGATAGTTGCATCTGCTTCGTTCAGTTTTGATACATGATCTCTGGATTGAACACATGTTCTTTAGACTATTTATTAATTAGGCAGTCATTTGCAGCACGCTGTGAACCCTGCTTTAGCCAGCTGAGCTATTGGCCTTTCTTCCAAAGCAGCTTGTTACCTAGTCCATGTTAGCTGGTGTTCTCTGTTGCACTTGCCTGAATCATGCTGAATGGGAGATCTCAGATTATATGTTTAAATGCTGGAGTTCCCTCAGATCTCTGTGTGCTTTCTTGGTTGCTAGGACAATGCTGAGCTAACACCCGTATCAGTTGACAATGGATGGGTCAGCCAACTGTGAAACCTATAAAACTGGGTCAAGAATAGTTCTGCCCAGCCCAGCAAGAGTGAGGCCTGAGCCAAAGGAAATAACCTTTTCCCTTGGCTATTAATTTTCTTATAAATGTAGAGCTTATTGTACCAGATTCATGAAAGGTAAAATAAAAGCATGTATGAGCAAATATAATGATTATTAAAACGGGAAAATACTATTGATATTGGAACAGCCTTTGGTGCTTTTAGGGTAAGAGTTGAACTGATCTTGAAGTTATCTGGCAGTGTGTGAAAGCTGATCCACTTACTTGTATTCAAGCTCTAGGTTCAATAATAAGAACATTTTTTGAGAAATACAATGGAAAATATTACAGCTATTTTGAAACTACATCAACTCACAAATGTTCTGAAATATTAACTTGGCATGTTCCCTCCTGATTGCTTTGTAAAACATTTTCCTCTTGTGACTGCCTCTGCATTGGTGCATAAGTGCATTTGTGCTATCGACATGCATGGCTAATTTCTTACTTTGTATGCAAGCTCATCGGGGCAGTACTTGATGTTGGCCTTTGTTTGTGCAGCATGCACCACAATGAGTCTCTGTTCTTGGTTTGTTCACAGAGACAGTGAAATAAAAATGACTAATAAAAATGGGAGTGAGGGTCTAAACATGACTGGAGATGGATTCTTAGAGGAAGATGGATTTTTTTTGTTTGAAAGGACTGGCCAGCAAGTGAAGAAGAGTGGTTTGGATTGAACTGTCTGTATTAGTACTGTTAACTAATGAATGGTGTAGATTTCCATTCCATAACATCAAAAATACTTTGTGTCCTTTTGAAAAACACTTCTTTTCAATGCTCTTCTAATCCTGAATGAAAAGAGTACTTTTTCTTTGTGTTCACTTGTCTAGTGTGGTTCTATCTTCAACCCTGCCATTCAAGGTACTTTTAAAAACTTTATTCTTAGATATCAAAGTTCTTAAGAATTGTGTGTAAATACTCGTTTCTGGTTGACTTCATAGAGTCTTCTCATTTCACCAATGGGAAAGATGCCAGAGCAGAAGTGGTTATAATCTTTTCCTTGCAAATGTAAAATTTTTACCTTGCAAACATTAGTAACTTCCAATATTGTGCGAACATTGCCATAAAAACCATAGGCGACTACTCTAATTATTAAAAGTTTACGGGACTAGAGTTTCTGCTGAGTTTCAGTCATGCTACACTTACAAATTCTATTGCAACACTTTTGGAGGTGTAAAATTAATGCTGACTGAAAAATATTACTCTTCAGCAGACTATTCTTCAGTAATTGTTGTACAGACATTGAGATGTCCTGACTGTCTCCACAGAAGTACCTTTGTTAGTTATAGGTAACATTGTGTTTTCTTGCTTGGATTTCACACTGATAAAATGATCTACTTTGAATATGTGCAGTGTATTAGCTGTTAAATGCATAAGGGGTTTTTATGGGATGTCTGTTGCAATTTGTTGACATTGCTGATCCTTCTGCTGTTTTGCTGAAGAATGGTAACTGAACTTGTGAGCTGAAAGATTGTTTTGTGTTAAAGAAATATTCTGGTTTCATAATCTGCTGTGAACTTGCTGATGGGTGGGGTTCCAATTGTTTTATGTGTTTGGGAAGATAGAAGATCTGAAAATCTCCATTTGAAGATTTACATCTGAGAATTTCCTGCCTTCCATCTCTCTTCAAAATGTAAGACAATAAACATCTACATCCAGTTTTTGTATGGATACTGGATTGTTAGAAAATGCTCTACATTCTGGAAGGCAAAAGGTGGAACTGAAAAAAAGCCAGATTTTCTTTGGTGTCCTTGCTGCTGCATGTGAATGTACACACCAGGAGCTAGTCGCAGCTCTGCTGAATGAACAGGACTCAAGCATAGTGGAAAATAGATCCCTGCTGTCTAATGCTATCTCATACCCTTTTAATTGAATGTGAATCCTGTGCACTTATAATTGCCAATAGGGTGCCCTTCACATCAGAGGGTAACTTCTTTCCTTTCTGAAGGTGTGTATTTTCTGGATCATTTGACTTCGGTAAAAAATTCATCTGCAGTCTGCCATCATCTATGACCGGTACCCCACAATTCCTTGCTTTGTTTCACTTAGTCCACAAATCTTTCTTTTAACTTCATTTTCACTATAAATCAGAGACTAACCCATTCTACAGAAACTTCTGAAGGTTTTTTTTACAAAAGCTGGTAGAAAGGATACCTTACAGCTTCTATAGCCATGTCTGACTAGCACGAGCAGTCACAGGCGGGTGCCTCAGGCAGTGATGTAAAAGAGGGCTCCCCTTGCACGATTGAGAATGGAGCATTGTGCAGTCCTTCAGAGCTTGCAGCCAAATACCACAAGTAGTTATGTGGATCTGGCTGTGTCCCCAAACCAGCTGGCTGCGTTTCTCCAAGGGCAGGGTATGCTGCTGGGCCTTTTAACCAGTGTTAAACCTGTGCCAGAGAGCTCCAGTCATGGAGAAGGGCACGATGTGGTTGTTTGCTTCCAGTTGTTCTTGGTACATAATTTGCTTAATTTTACATCCAGAATGTCTTTTTAAGTTTTGGCACTAACAAATGTGAAATAGGGTTTTTATTGTTGAAGAAACAATATTTGTTTTGTTGTGAACTGTAAAGGGCAAAAACCTTTTTTAAATTTTTTTTTCCTCATTTCAGCATGTTCCTTAAAGCTCCTCTTCTTTCCTACTGTGAGTTACTTATCTGATGTTGCTTGGTGAATGCTGGTCCCCAAGTCAATAAATGTGGTTTTGGAGGCATTTCCTCTCTGAAATGAGTGTATGCTTGTCTTGAAAAGAATGAATTATTCACACCATCGAGTAAGCAACAGTAAATCTTCATATGAACACCTTCAAAAATTGATATGTTTAAATAAACTGCCCTTATAAATAACCTTTTACCCAGAGGTGGAATTATTTTACATCTGAATGGCAGTAGGAACCTAAATATCATAAATAATATGAATAACTTTTCCTCTTTGGTACTCATGGGAATTTCTTCTCTTTCTCCAAATAATAGAAGGTTTATAAAATACTGATAGCAACAGACTAATTAGGGTAGGATCTGCCTATGTTATGTAATCCACTTCATTTTTCATGTCGTGGCCAAACCTGCCCTAAGAACTTTTATGTATCAGCAGACAATGGTGCTGCCTTTTCTCCTTTTGGAAAAAAAATTGCATTATTTCTAGGTGTGAGTTTGTTGAATGTGCTGTCATGCACTTAGTTATTCAGGGAAGCTTCATTTTTCCGTGGTGCTCTCAACACACCTATTGTGGAAATATGATGGAGAACACATATATTTTTAATACAGCTTTCTATCTGTCTGGTTCACACATATTGGGGGATAGAATATACCCGGCTTCATTACAGGGTTTACTTAAAGCCATGCCACCCTGACCAAAGCAAGAATAAGGCTACCACATCAAAAGATATGTATTTATAACATACATTTCACTTCAAAATAACTATAGTCCAATTAGACCCAGAAAGCAGTGTTGACTGAGTTGCAGTTGTGGCATAAAGGAGGAAATAATAGGATGGTGACAACACTGTAAAAGAGTTTTGATTGCTGCAGATTGCAAGGCTGTAGTAAATCTTTTAATATCTATAGAGTTTGTGTAGAATAAGGAATGCACCACTGAGAAAATAACGTGGCGTGGAAGTTCTAACTTTAATTGCAGAAAATGAATGAAGGACTGGTCCCTTTAGAGAAAAAGGAGTCAGACTGGCATTTAATTGATGGTTGAAGGTACTTTCAGCCAGAAGCACAAGACAGAGATATGTGTTTTTCATTAGTCCCTAATGCCTTCAGTTGCTCTGGTATGCTAAGAAAGCAAATTTACAGCGGAAATTAACACACTGTGTTATCCTGTTTCTGTGAGTGCTTGTGTTTCGTGCATGTAAACACATTTCTTGCCAGGCTGACAGGTCAGGACAGTGGAGAGATACGGATTTGATGGATGGTTAGAAGCTCCATGTCTGGATGGAGATCAATGATGAGTGGTGTTCCCCAGGGGTCCATACTGGGACCAATACCATTTAATGTCTTCATCAATGACATGGAATGAATGTGGGATTGAGTGCAGCCTCAGCAACTTTGCAGATGACACCAAGCTGAGAGGTGCAGTTGATTCACTTAAAGGAAGGGATATCATCCAAAGGGACCTTGACAGGCTTGAGGAGTGGGCCTGGGCAAAGCTCCTGAAGTTCAACAAGTCCAAGTGCAAGGTGCTACATGTGGGTGAGGGCAACCCGAGACATGAGCACAGACTGGGAGAGGAACTCATTGAGAGCTGACTTGTGGAGATGGATTTGGGGTTTTCATGGATGAAAAGTTGGACAGGACTGAGCAATGTGCACTTGCAGTCCAGAAAGCCAGTTGTATCCCGGGCTGCATCAAAAGCAGAGTGGCCAGCAGGGCAAGGGAGGGGATTCTGCCTCTCTACTCCACTCTGGTGAGATCCCACCTGGAGTGCTGCATCCAGCTNAGAGAAGAGAAGAGAAGAGAAGAGAAGAGAAGAGAAGAGAAGAGAAGAGAAGAGAAGAGAAGAGAAGAGAAGAGAAGAGAAGAGAAGAGAAGAGAAGAGAAGAGAAGAGAAGAGAAGAGAAGAGAAGAGAAGAGAAGAGAAGAGAAGAGAAGAGAAGAGAAGAGAAGAGAAGAGAAGAGAAGAGAAGAGAAGAGAAGAGAAGAGAAGAGAAGAGAAGAGAAGAGAAGAGAAGAGAAGAGAAGAGAAGAGAAGAGAAGAGAAGAGAAGAGAAGAGAAGAGAAGAGAAGAGAAGAGAAGAGAAGAGAAGAGAAGAGAAGAGAAGAGAAGAGAAGAGAAGAGAAGAGAAGAGAAGAGAAGAGAAGAGAAGAGAAGAGAAAAGAGAAGAGAAGGCTCCAGGGAGATCTTCTCCCCTTCCTCCTGACAGTAGATACAGTGAGGTGAGATTATATACTTTCATGGAAACTGACTTGTCTATGGCTCATCTGTTTATAAAAATCAAATGAAACAAAATAAAAGAAAACAGAATAAAATAAAATCACAGAAAGTTTGACCTCACAGATTAATGAAGTCATTATTTTATTTACCATGCAGACATTTGCATTCAGAGGCTTAGAATTTATATATTGAGGGATAATTTATTTTTGAATGTTTTCACATGGTAGTATAAAACAGTATGTAGGAGAAGGCAGCAAGTGAAGGAAACAGTGAGACTGTTAAATGGTACCACAAAAGAAGAACTGTTCTTAGGCTCCAAGACTGTGCTTCATTCCTCTCCCTGTAAGGAAAGATCTGCAGCAAAAGAGGATGAGGAAGTTGGCTTTCTGGATACAACACTACACCAATATTAGACAGTGATGAAGGATATCACTCTTTACTGTCTTGCACTATCAGACTTCGCAAGCTCAGGATTATTAAGTGCTACAAGAACTTTAAGTTACAGCATCCCCAATAACTTGCTGCAGTATATTGGGTTGATTTGGAAAGTGCCATCTTCCCTTAAGTCCGCACACTCAATTACTAGGTGATTCAGAAGAGCATCACATAGCTAAAAGTTTAGACTGAAGCCTGGAAAGAAAAACAAGCGGTGGATATAGCAGTGTTACACTTCTGTTACAAGTGTTGTTTACTCTGACGTTGATGACTATTTTATTTAAATCTTGTTTCACAGGTTCAGCTAGTTATAATGCATTTTTGTTAGCAGACTTGCAAAGAACGCACTCAGACACTGTATTCCTTCCTACCTTGCTACTCTTTGTGCAGTATCCCATTTATCAGCGTCTTCCCTTCTGCAGCAAGCCAGCCTATTTTGCTGAATCAGAATAAAGGATTTATAGAAGCCTGTCCTAAACAGTGTGCCAATACTTGAAAAAATGCAGTGTTAAGAGTCTAGTATCTGGAGAGCTCCTTTTTTGCATAGCTTGCTTTTAGACCTCTAAAAAGCTTTGGTGGGTATAGCAAATAATACTTAAGATGTAAAGAAGCCTTTGTAGGCAGCCAGTGACTCCATACACTTGGAGTTTTATCAACATTTAAAGAGCCATCTTTTAAACCATAAGGAGAGGAATTGACCTCTGGAGCTTGTATGATGCAATACTGCCAGCATTTCAACTTTCCTCTGCTGTTGAGCTCCCCTGGTTTTAAATCTCTTTAAAATAAGGTTCCCAGATTTGGCACTGCCTGGTTTTCGTTGTATCTGAGAAGGCTTACACACATATTGTCAAATAGGCAATAATGTGAAATAATTGGAATGAACTGCTGTTTGAATGTACTTCTTAGCTGGCACGTGACTCTTGAATGCATTTGGAACACAGATTCTTGTCTGTGTTTTGTCGATCTTATCACAGGGTTTGAATCAAGCACACTAGAAGTCACTAAAGAGAAAGTCAGGTAAATCCGAGCTTTCCATTTTTCAACAGTCCTGAACTTGACTGCTATTTTCTTACAGACTGTCAAAACTTCTTACAAACTGAAGAACTGAAGAAGAAAAAGTGTTGGCTACGTTGGCATGTGGGCACAGAGATCCATGTTGTTTTGTTGTCTTAAAATAGATGCGATACAGCCCTAAGTCTTCCCCCTCTCCTCCCCCCCTCTAGTTAATTGCAGAGAAAAGAAGAAAAAGAGCTCAGAAAATTAATTTGCAATCCTGCTTCAGGGGATGCACTGTCTAATTGCTCTGGAATGTCTCCACGTCCAAGGAATTCAGACAGCAACTTCTCAAAGATGGGACATAAAGGAAATCAGAGAAGATGCTTGGATTAACTTCCTCCCCTCCCCACTCTATTTCCACAGCACAGTGGTGGATCATTCCTTTGAAAACACCACACCCATGCCCACACCACCCCTCAAATTTCAACCTCTAGTGCACTAAGTGGAGTCAAGGTCAAGAATAACATTTCATCCATGTAAAATGAGAGGTGCACACATAATACAGTATTCATGTCTCCACATGGCAGATGGGTTTCTTTTTGTAAAAGTTGTTGTGGTGGTTTAGGCCAAATTCAGGGAAACGTCCAAAAGGAACGTCTCCTCAAAGGAAGGCAGGTTACAACCACCCCGCCCCCCAAACGGGTTCAGGAAAAACAAAGATTTTCCTTGGAGGAAAGTGAAGGAGAAAATAAAAACTATTTATTTAACAAACACACAGGAAAATAATAATAATGATGCTGCTAAATAATAAAATCTCTCGCTCTGGAGAGAAAACCTGAAAGATTTTAGAGTCCTTCTGTGGGTGTGGTCTCTCTCCTCCTCCTCGGAGCTGGGTCGGCATGGGGGGCCCCCCTCCAGGCCGGTGTAAGGTCCCCCAGTGGGGTTCTGATGTTCTGGTGTTCTGAACAAGTCCAGAAGAGAAGAAGGGAAAAGTCAAAGTCCCAGGAAAAAAAACCTCAACTCTCCATCTCTCTCCGAAGAAACAGAGCTGAACTGTTTTTCAGTAAAAGCAGAAACAGCTTTTACTGAAAAGCAAGAAGAGGTGCTTCCTCTGCTCCTCAGCAGCAGCGGCAGCTAATCTCTGTGTCCTTGAAGCACAAACTGTTTTGAAAAGTTCGCTCAGCTTTTTTCTCTGTCTCTCTCTTGCACCCAGTTTTAAAGGCATAGAAAGGCTCAGGAATCATGTCTGGGCATAGAGCAGTGATAGGGGATACAACAGCATAGAGTCAGGACAGTTGTCTGTTGGCTTCCTCTACCTATTGAAAACATTGGCACTTAGGCTTGTCAGGAGTCTACAAGCATCTTCTAGTCTCAAGTAGAATTCATTTTCCTAGTGTCTGGCTTCTCTAGGACGCCTAGAGATGGTGCTCTATATGAGATCTAAAGTTCAAGTCTGTATTTTAGTTCAGATAAGGAATGGAGAGACAGAGTCATTGAAAGAAAGTTAATGCAATGTTATAAAGAGAATGGGCATTAAAAACAGTTTTAAGAGAGAAGACATTAACTGCACGGATTTTAGAGATAAATTCAGTGGTTAGTTAAGCTCTGTTTGAATCAGAATATCTATTTTTGCTACTAAGTAGATGTTTCTTAAAACTGGAAGGCACTCCTTTAATCTAGTGCTGAACATTTAGCAATTCCATTTTCTGCCTGCCTCCATTTATGTGCTGAACTAGTTACTGTACAACATAGCCCAGTCTGACTCCTGAGTCTCAGTGTCTAGTTCAGCGTTTCCAGAGTTTTTTTCCTGCTGGTCTGTATGCAAGCTTTTGACTTGGTCTTCTTGTTCTTTAAATTAAGAACAGTAACAAATTAATGTGATGCATTTCAAGGTCGTTTAGTTGAATCTTATAGAAGTAATGTGGATTTTAATCAAAAATTAGATAGATTTGAGGGAATGACAAATGTGATAGTTCAGTCCCTTTGCCTACTGCAGTTGTGATCCGCAGTCCAGAAAAATAGTATGAATACTCCACTTGAGGTTTTGTAAGTTTCATCAGGAGTTTAAGGCAGTCACCCATAAATAGATAGCAACAGAAAGCAAAGACATAAACAGATTTCCCTGCCTTTTGTATACAGGTTATGAAAAACTCATGTTGAATTTTTATGCAAGGACATTTAGGCTAGACATGTCTGTCAGTCTTACAGTCTAAAAGATTAATTTAACACTGATGGTTTACAATCTGTTTTCCTTCCTCCATGTTTGAGAGATTTGATATTCCATTGACTGGCTTTTAGTAACCACTATAAGCCAATTAATCTCTTTATCTCCATTACTGTAAACGGGTCTTTTCTTCTAGGGAAGCTTTTCTATCACATTAATACGTTCTCATTTTCTTTTGAAAGATGCTCCTAAACAGTCAGTTCTTAAATTGCTTAGATGCAGTGGATTTTTGCAACTGAGAAATTTTGGTCTTCTGTGAGAAATCCATAACATACAGAAATAATGTTTGTTTAATAATGCAGCTGTGCATGAAATACTGCTGTTCATTGTTTTACGGTATAGTGCAATATTTATGCTGAAACAATGATGAGGACTGAAATGTTAAACTCCTAGAAAGAGAGACACAGAAAAATGAGGACTGAAGTACTGACCTGTGTTTAAGAAAGAAGAATTAGAAAAACTTTCATGTCTAGAGGCTTGAAAAGAACAATGATTTTGGGAATGTGCCATAACTGAATCCTGGATTGAAATTAGAAGAAAAATTCTTATGAATTTCTGCATGAGATATTGCTATCCACAGTGCTGCTCACAACATGTATACTTCTGTTCCTGTAATTTTATCTTTTGTCTTACATATTTCATTATTATTTCTATTACACTTGAGCTTTACAGTCTTTACATTTTTGTTTGTTTTGTTTTATTTTTTGAGTAGTCTAATGAATTACAGTGAATCAAATGCACACATCTAACCAAGATTTAAGTATTTATATAATTATGCATATGTATATACTTCCAAGAAACTTCTGTCAAGACCTGTAATGTTAGTGCCTATTATTATGAGGTTTCAGTATTTGCATTGGAAATCTGGTTTTTTGTCACTCATACTTACTTCACAAAAGGTTCTGGATACTCAAATCATAATGTAAACAATTCATCTTGATAGAATTTGTAGCTGAGAATGTGCTACGCTGCCTTTAGGAAGGATTTTGCTTTCTGGAGATCTAGCTTTTGTGTTAATGGGAAGTTAATATTGTTCAGAAAACACTTGGATAGCTTTCCTTAAATAAAGTTGTGGGAAGGCAGATTTAGCCAGCTGTGTTAAAAATATGGATTGGGAAATAAACATGAATGTGTGTTGAGAAAGAATAAGCTCAAGATGCAAAGTTCTCCTCGGAAATAACACTGAATTTAGCAGAAATTTGCTCTTTCAAGCTCATCTCCCTTTTCAAATGACATGCTCTGCCTGCGTTCAGGACACATACTCAAAGCAAAGTCACTCTTTTATCTAGAGGCCACAGTGGTTGAGAAAGGTCATTAAAAATTATTCTGGCTGGCTTTCAAAATATACATTCATGTTTCATAGCTGGCATCACCTCCACAATATTTAGTTGCTCTAGCGATTACTGAGTGGATTTTCTCTATTTAAAAAAGTTTGCAAATGCAGTTCTGATCCCATTCCTGTCAATGGTAAAATTCTGCAAATGTAATTCTTTCTACTGAGGGAGAAAACAGGGAAAACTCATCAGTATTTGTGGTTTATTTCCAGCTCCTACACTAAGATAGCCTGGAGCCACAGGTCCTGTTCCTCTCCACAAAACAAACTCTCCTCTATTGAGTTACTCAGCTGGTAGCTCTGGCAGTTTCCCAGCCAGGCTGAATTCGCACAGTGCACAAAGAAAGTGTGTGATGGGGGAATTTGCACACAGAGACTCTTGTTTTGCACAGCAAGCTGTCTCAGGCACAGAGGCTGGATCTAGGTGTAGTCTTTTCGCTGACCAAAGTAAGCCCTTCCTCTGCCAGCTCCACTTACTAATGGCTTCCTCACTGGCTCTTTCAGAAAACAGGCGATGCAAAAAAGGAGCAAATCCCATTCCTTCCACTGTCCCGCTGAGGGGCAGAAAGAGAGAAAAAAGGTCTTCTCTAATTTCTCTGTTTGGGTCTCTTGATAGATACAGGTTTTCATGGATGCAGAAATGCTCACTAGTAACCAAGAATAGCCTGTGGCTATTTGACTGGGAACCACTGCAGAAATCTGGACATTGAAGTTATGGGAAGTTATTGAATAAGAAATTTTAACTTGAAGAATGCTCACATTTCCCAAAGAAGGTTTCACATCTCCATCATGTGATGTTCACAGAGGAAATTCTTTGCTCATTCCATATGCTATCTGTAAAAATCCTGTATGGGAATAGATGAATTTTCATGTGAGCTTTTTGCTCTGCTACAACACTGTCTTTCCAAACTGGTCAATTTGCATGCTTTATAGGAGTATGTAGAGATAATGTAAATACATTTTTGCATCCAATATGCCCATGAATTGTTTGTTAACTGGAAATAAGCTCTTTTCTTATTCAACTTAAACATTGCTGAATATGGACTTGAGCCCAAAGAAGTCAATAAAGTATTTCCATGGACAAAAATAGGCTTTGAATTAGGCCTTGTGTTTTTATAATTAGATTTCTTTGTAGAAAGCTCTTTAATTGGTACAGTGTGTTCCTTTCATATAGCGAGGAAAAGTGAAATTTTATTTAGCAGCAGATATTTAAATATCACAAGACTTGTGACGTGTAATTGGAAAAGGAAGTGGGCACTATGGTATGACAGACAAGACAAATATAAAAACAATGAATGACAAACTGAATAGGTAACTCTACTTTGGTGTAAAGAGAAAGACACCTGCTTCATTCAGGGATGAGAAGTAGTGTAACTATCTTGATGTTTACACATTCTAGGAGCTAAAAAAGTAAGACTTTTTTGTATTTTAATATGCGTAGAGTGACCAAGGAGTTTATGATGCAGTGAAAATAATTCCCCCAAGGGTGAAAAAAATTACCATCTACCAAGTAGTAGCAATGCAAACGTTCAGAAACTGTAGCTGTAGTTAAAAAAACCATGTCAGAAAACCACAATTTTACCTGTACCTCATCTAATACATGAAACCACGTTGAAGGTTGTGTAAATTAATGAGATTTTAAGAAATAATTAACTTGCATTTCTCTGAGACCTTCTTACAGATTGAACATTTGTGGTACATGCTTACAAGCCTTTTGCTGTAGACCTGCATGCTAGAGTCTTCTTAAGGAAATAAATAGAGTAAGATTTCTATGCCCAAGTAATTATTACCATAGAATTTGGGATTGAAAAAAAGAAAAAAAAATTGTGTGACTTGCAATAAAGTAATTTACATGAAAAAGATTTTCCAATGTTCCCTGAAGATAACCAAAATCTGGAGTTATCCTGTGTTCTATGAAGATTTGTTATATAGCTGCCAATAAGTCGTTTCAGTTCAGAGGTTTTAAATCTCATTAGCTTTGTTTGGATGATGTAACAAGGCCATGGTTAAGTGGAGCTGAATTTATAGCTGAGTTGTGTAAACAATATTCTAGAAAACTATCTGTGAAATACTTTGGAAATCAAAGCCTAGAACTTAGTGTGGATTTGGGCAATGTGTCTGAAGCATTTAAAGGTTTCTTGCCCTACCTAGGTACTTAGAACAGATGTCTCAACCTATCAGTGATGAGCACTGTTTCATTTAAACATAAGGGAAGCAGCTTTCAGCTGTTCTGTAGTATAAATTAGCTGACAATTTTGTTGCTGGGCGGAAGAAACCTCCCTGATGGCACGTTGTTACACACTTACTGTTCCAGAGTTCTCTGAAGTTTCTAACACAAAACCCATCCTACTAAAGGGCATGCTGCTCTCCATGAATTATTAGACTAATTCAGGATAGTAGTTCATACATTTCTTAGAGAAAGGCATGATGTGAGCTGAGAAAAACTAAAAAATCTATATGTTCCTGACTGGAGCTTCTTTCAGTTAACTGCATGCCCAAGAAATTTCACAAGATTGTGCTACCAACTTCTTTATGAATCTGTGTGCCATAAGAGATGTTGTAATAGTGGGTACTAAGTAAATCAAGCTGAATCTGATAGCATGTAGAGATAGGTGCACCCATGGTTGCTACAGTTAGGTGATTACCCATCTGTTCACTGATTTGAAGAGGACTGAGGTTTTGTTACTGCTTCCTGTAGGAAAGAGAGAACCCAACATCTGCAGCTGCCTAGGGCTGTTTGACAAATTGCTAAAAGTTTGTTCTGTGACTAATTACTAGAACCTGATCATCCTGCACTAGATTCTAGTTCCAGTCAGCTCTGCTGGGACTTCTGGTGTAAAAATACGGCAAATTCATAAGATATGGCTCCTCTTACAAAGTAGTTCAGAGCACACTGTGTGAAATGTACTAAATACGAGCTTCACATGCTGAGTTTGTTTATGAAAGAATCTTAGTGGGAAATAGCTTTCTGTGAATCTTCTTCCTGTGAGCTCTAATTGCTGTGTGAAAACCCTGTGAACATGAAGACTGTTGTCTGAAAAAAAGGGGAGGGTGGCAGCAATGTTGCAGGAGAAAACCTGGTACTTGTGGGTAAGAGGGAACATGTCTGGAGAAGCAGTGGAGAGAAAAGCTGGGAACAAAATCAAGCCTTTTTTGTTAGATAAGAGTGAGGCTACCAAAAGAATAAGTCCTCATAAGTACACACTGAAAGTGGTAGGATTAAAAGAATGATGATTATGATCAGGTTACATGGCACTTCAGTATTGATGAGTTTCTCTGTTTATCCACTCTTCATTTTGGTTTAAATTCATGGATAATCCTAATACTTTTAATTTTGTTTAAAATGTAGAACAAATGTGCAATACTAAACCCTCTCTCCATCCTGTTTTAAAAGGACCCAAGGGCAGTCTCAGTGACAAAACAGCAAGGCCTGGCAAAAGGCCTAGACACTGCCTCCACATTGCTTAGCAGGTAGACTGGCTGCTGTCTCTAAACAAATGTAGCCTGTCCAAAATTGTCTGATGTCAACTCAGGCATGGGCAACACTTTTAAATGAAATGTAAAAAATTGTCTTTGAAAACCATAACCTAGAAGAAAGAGAAATTACCAGCCAAACTGGCAAAGGAAAAAATAACGTGCACCATATATTCTTGACATTACACAATAAATTAGAAGGTATGTGGTAGTTACTGGCACAGACACTGAGCTCTTCCATCCTCAGCGTAGGAAAAGCTGCTTTAATCCATACAGCTTCAACACTGGTCTCCCACCTCCCAGTTGAGTGCTCTGACTGTGGACCATAAAGTAAAGTTACTCTCTGTTGCTGCCTCCATCTCCTCCAGATTAATACTTAAATAGATAAAAAACCCAGAAAAGGTCCACAGGAGACCTGCAGGGGAAGGTGCTGAATTCTGGCTGCTTTTTTTGTCAGAGATGTGGAAGACGACTGGTGATATCCATACTCAAGCTGGAGCAGAGTAGGCTGCATGTTAGCAATCAACAGCATTTGAGTACGTGCTTTGCCAGCGGCTCTGCTGCGGGGCTGGGAGTGCTGCTAAGGAAAGAGTTTCTGTGCCTGTGAAACCTTTTCAACAGAAGTGTAACTGGAGTGCAGCCACAAAATATCTTCTCATGTTATGAAGAGCAAATAAAAAGAGTCTTGGGCAACCCTTGTTGTACAGTATCTAAAAGCTCGCTGGAAAATGCTTGAAAAGTCAAAACTGAAATGCTTACGTTAGAGAAACTCGGGAACCAAATATTGACAATGCATCCAGGCAGGAGGATGGGAGATCTGTAAAATGAACAGATACAAATTTCTGACATTTCAGTCCACTCAGCAGAGTCCAATGAGATAAGACTCTATTAAACAGAGAAAGCAAATTGTGGGAGTGTTGGATATGAGAACTGGCATTAGAAATGAGCTGTGACTTGACTGGCAGCTTTCCAACATTTCTCCACACCCCAGGCAAAGCCACATAAGCAGTGCAACATCTGAGTCTAAAATGTAACTGAAATTAAAAGCTGAGTTGCTTAGCTCTGGTCTTGTACATAATTCGGTTTCAGCAGATCCTGGAAGATGGGACTTTAACGTGCTAAAAAACTGAAGAGTAACCCGTGATGCTTTCTAAGCAAACAAAACTGTACAAAGAACCTGAAATTGCAAAACCTATAACATTTTTTATTTTACCTTTTTGCTATGTGGTTTGCTGCACATTTGTAGTTCAAACTGAAGCAAAGTCCACAAGATTGTTGCTTCTTGGACGTGATACACACAAAACCATACTTGTTTGTAATCAGTTTAAAAATTTTGATGGTACTGGAAACCTTACTTGATATGACATCCAAACCAGTCATTATTTTTTAAAACAGTCCTTTACATTAAAATTACAACAGGGGGAGTTTTGGGGGGAAACAAAGGTTTTTTGAACTTTATAGGGAGAAGTATCTGCTCCCATATTAATTCACGGTATAATTACTCTTGTCTGTTCAGCTTTCTCACCATTAATGTCACCATGAATGCACACATAATTAACCTTGCCAGCTTGAGTCTAAGAATTTTTAAAGTACAAACCACTCTGCTACTATACCTGATGTAGGATGTAGAAATTTTTAGTTATAGGCAGTTAGTTTTCTTTGAATTGTTCTTAGCTGGAGACCTCAGTGCAAAGGAGTTGTAAACCAAGAATTTGATTATTGTAAATTTAAAAAACTCCCTTTCTGTATTTTCTCCATGCATATGTTTGTGTGCCTTTTTATAAGTAGTAACAAAACAGCAACAAGAACTAAAGAGCAGTTAAGGAGGCAAAACCATAGAGAAAAAGTAGAATCTCTGACTTGCTCCCCACTTCAGTTTTAAAGTAGAACTGTTCTTATAAAGATAAGTATTTTGGAGCACGGATGCAAAAATCAACTTTTGCTGATATGAAAATAAATAGAAAGTGTGTGTTGGGGTTACAAGAGGATTGTGAAAATCTCTTTAGAGGAGCAAAAAACAGCATAGGAGGCATAAAAATTGAAAGACAGTCAAAGAGAGACAAAGAATAAAAGAGACACAAAAAGAACAGTTGTGAGAAAACCAGATTAGAATAAAGATTAACTAAGTTTTTGTGAGACCTTTCTTCCTGAATATTGCTCTTTCTAACACAGATCAAGCCCTTTGGCTGTAGTTTTCATTTTATCAAGAGAGTGGGGTTGGCATTTTTCTCTGATATTTATTTAAACTATCTCCAGTGAGGTTTGAGACTGAATTATATAAGTGTTTGGGGTGAAATTAGTTTCTTCTAGCATAGTTTTGCAACTCCATACTTCCCAGATATTTTGAGCACAAGCAGTAAGCTTCCTTGGAAACCATGAACTATTTGTGTCAGAAGTCCCTGTTCTGAGACTGGAATGGCAGTCAGTGTGTCTGCTGAAGCACTGGACTTGCTCTTGGAAACACAGCCCATATGATGAAAAATATAAAATACAAAAGAATTATGTCTAGCCAGTGTGGAGACACTAAGGTTAGATTGTCTGATGAAGTTGTGGCTTCTGAAACAGTTCGGAGTAGAGTCCTGAAAGTTATCAAAAGCATTGCATATTTCTGAATCATCTAAAAGACATCTTCCTATCAAGAAAACCTTGTTTTGGAAAAGTCTCCAAAGAACTCTCATAAGTAAGTCCTACATCCACTTTTTCAGTGAATTTAGTGTTACGCTTTCATTTTTCCAGTCTGAGTAGCTTCTCCAGTACAGCTGAGCTACAGAGCTCACCAATCCCATGGACAAGACAATTCTGTACAATAGAATCCTGCAAATTTTGAAAATGCTGAGTTGAAATTTCATCTTTCAAAATGGACCAATACATTTTTTCACCCCCTTCCTGAAAGTACAGCATACTTGTTGCTTATGAAAGTTAATTCCCGTTTTGTATGCATTAAATCTTTCATCCCATAACCTGTAGAATTGTAAATAGTTTTGTGGCTCTTGGCTCTTTGTTCTTACAAACTAAGCTAGTGTAATCTCTGCGTCTTGTTCATATCCAAGTATTTGTCTGTAGCCAGAACTACCAAAAAACACACCCTCTGCCCTGGATAGATGGAAGGTTTTTTGAGCCTTTTTAGTGCTACAGTATGATTCTGCATCTAAAATGATTTGGTACAGATCTTGATTTGGTACAGACACTTAATCTGCCTGTTGTAATGTGCATATTAATAAATTTGCCAGTATTGATTCAGGTGATATTTTTACACTTCAATAATTTAATTTGTAAGACCATCCTCCAAAACAGATGCAGGACTTAACTATCAGACAGCTTCTCATATTTAGGCAATTGCCCCATACAAGACTTATTTACATGTGGTCAATTAGGAATTGGGCTATCCCCTGGAAAGAGCCTCTATAGGTGGAAAGAAGACAGCGGTCAACTAGAGATTCACTTAGCCTTATTCTACATGTAAAGAAATGATAACTTTATTTAGACCTATTTCTGTTTTAGGGTATTAAAACAGATGGTGTTTAATGTGACTTCCACAAAGGAATGTTACTCAGCCTCCTTGAAACACTTGAGCTGCCCCTGATTTGAGCATGAAGGTGTGAGCACCTCCAGTTAAACTGTGTGGCCTTTTCTATGCAACTCAAGCACAGACTCACCAGTGTAACCATTCATTACACAAATAAAACTGTCCTTAATAAGTAGGTTGGCCAGTGAGGAAGCAGGCAGGCTTTAATGACTTTTAAATTAGACAGATTTCACAAGTGAAATAATTGTATGTTTGGTTCAGGAAAAGGATTTCTGATATACCACAGAGCAAATTATGTTCTATCTTTATTATGTAACTTTTAGTTTGGGACATTCCTGAAATACCAGAAACTGTAGTTACTGAGCTTGAATGAAGGATCTGTGGTTCATTGCAGGTTTGAAAGACCTGCAATATAATCTGTAATGTCTAATATAACCTTAAAAGCTGCCTCTGAGCTGCATTTTCATGTCTTTTCTTCCAAATAAGCATTTCTTATTCCACTGGTTTATATTGCAGAGAAATGCCCATACTCATTTACCTTAGTGTCATGTGCCAGCTGTGATACAGGTCGCTGTCAAAGGTGATACCTCATATGAAGCTGTAGCTGTGCAAAGCACTGCACCACTGTACAGAAAAACATGTCGTGGTGATGAGAGGGGTCCTAGACGTTAGATAAGCTTGAAGGAATATCTGTTGAATGTGTGAAATTTAAACACTACAAAATTCAAAATTCTTTTATGATATAATTAAGAAAGTTGAAGGACTAGGTGCTGACTTAGCGTGATGTTTTTTGATGGTATATGTTTATGATAAAAAACATTACTCCATCTTATCTCCTGATACTAATCCAAAACCCGTGTAGCCATCCAGTGTGTCATTTGATATCTTACTTCCCAAAAATGCTTCCTCCTTTCACTTGGATTGATTTTAACTGTGTGCTTCTGTAGGATTTCCATCAGCAGCTTATTCCATTAACTTCAATGGATTTCTCTGAATTACTGATACAGTGAACTCATTCAATTTAACCTGCCATGACTGAGTGACCAAGTAGCTTGTGTATATATATAGTTGCATTTAAGATTCTGTCCTTAAATGTTTTTCTTTTTCTAAATGATGTATTTCAGGCCACACTGAGCCAAGCTGCTTACTATTTATTTTTTCCTTGACCTGAAATCAGCTGCTTGCTGATATGTTTCTGCATCAAGAGGACTAAGACCTGTCATACCTAAGCAAACCTACAGCTCTTCTTACCCAGGGTCCTGCCTCTGACAAGGACCACTACATGAATGCTTAAAGCACAAGAAGAATAAAATGACCCTTTCCCTGGTATACCCTCTCAGCTTCTGGCTGTCAGAAGTTTAGGGACTTCCTGAACTGGAGGTGGCATCTTGTGTGTTAATAGCCCCTGATGGACCTATCTCCCCTGTATTTATAGTTTTGGCATTTACAGTGTCCTGTGGCAATGGATTCCACACCATAATTTTACATTCTTTTGAGAAGTACTTTGTGGCTTCCATTTGCTTAAAATTTGACACCCAGTGGTTCCACTGAATGTTCTCTTTTTGTGCAAAATATTCGCGCCCTATTCACTCTCCTCATGTCTTTCATGGTGTTGCCATTATTTTTGTTTCAATTACATTGTAAGAACCTTGTGTTTTAAATGCTTTCTCACTGTGACTGGACTTGGTGTCAGAGTTAAGGATATACTTTCTTTGCATATAAGATATCAACAATTAAATTTTTAATAATATTTTTATTATGGTATAAACCTCCTCTGTATTTAATGGACTGAAACTTCACAGAGTCTATTGGTGGTTTGTGCTCCACAAATGACATGGATCTCCCTAATTAAATAACCATTATGACTTATTAAGTTTATATATTCTTCAAAAGCAGGGAGTTATGTCCCCAGAAGTGTTTTTATTATCCATCCTTTTCCATGGTACATTTGTCTTGTTCATTCTCTCAGAACATCAGCTGTAATACTTCAGCTTCCTTTAAGTTCCTGTGGATTCACTGGCCATTATGAAAGAGCATATAAGACACATCTCTCCTGTTAGATTCAAGCCTCTTAGACTATAATCCAGCTAGCACAAAGGTTTGGACAAAATTCTGATTTTGGCATATAAACAACTTAAAGTTATTCATAAAATAGGTGCAGAAATAGTCTTGGCTACTCTCCTCTCACACTTCTCTTTCAAGGAGACTTGTTTCTGGCCACAGAAACTGAGAAAAAAGGAGGGAGAATGTGTTATTAAAATTGGGATTCTGCTGCTCACCTAGAACTGACAGGGATTCAAGTAATGTGTGGGTATAGATTTTACACAGAATTCCCCTGATTACGGCCAGAAGTAGGCCAGAGCTGAGTTCAGGTTCCTGGTTTCCATATCTTCTAAGGGGACTATCGTGATTTGGCAAAGTGCTGCTCAGAGAATTAGAGCAAGAGGGTACAGGACTTGTCACAGTTGCTTTAAATCTTCCTTCCATACATATGTGCTTTGCTCTTTCTTTCTTTTTCCTCTGGTCATCCACATCCTCTCTGCGCTCAACACTCAAAGTTTAGCAGTGGGACTGGAAATAATTATCCTATGTTAGTGATAACATAAGTATCTGATAGTCACATGACTTGGCCAGCTTCTTTGGATTAAGGTATAAAGAATGTTCAGATCTTCTTATCCCTAATCCAAACTAGCTTCTGTTTACTGAAGAGGCCGTGACCGTCATCTCGTGCATTAAAATTGACAATTGCTCTCCCTAAATCCTTGTCTTTTCAGATCTCAGTAGCTGTCCCTGTTTCCTAACAACCCTTACTTTACCACGAGCTGATAGGTTACCTTAGATTGCTGTTATTCCTTTCTACATTATTTCTGTAGTTATAGCTACCATACCTATAGCCAAGCCGGGCATGGTTTTGTTCCTCTTCAGTGGTTGCATGTACTGAATTATAGAGCTCTCACTGCCAGATGCAAGTGCACACCATCACCTTGATTTCCTTTGCCTACTACAATATAATCTATGCACAGCCAAGAGACACTTCCATTTGCCACCATTTTGCCTCTGCACAATTTTCTTCTTTTCACCATGCTTTTATTTGTTCTGATCAGCTGGCCAAAGACCCACTTCATCCACTGAATCTCTGAAAAACCTTTAGCAATAGTCAAGTGAGTTCGTACAGGTACTGTTTTTGTCATATGCTTCTCAGGCCCTTTAGTAAAAGGAAACATAATTAGACTATTGGTTTTGGGTTTTTTTTTTCCTAGAAAATCAACATTTATTATTGTTGCTAAAAGATATGTTTCCTTGCTTAAATAAAAAACTTCCAAAAGTAAAATAATAATAGAGGGGCAGACATCAGTTAGTATATGTTTTATTTTTAACAATTTGGTAAATAAATTTTAGCAGATTGCATACTACACTGAATTTCTGTCACTTGAAGTTTTTCTGTTAAAAGTAAAGAGAGCAGGCAGTTTGGTAGCACTGGTTCAACTTAATTGATGATGCAGCTCTTGATGACTTCAAGACAAGTTTCAAATGTAAATAATATTTAAGAAAATCATGATCTATAGGGAAGAAACAGTAGGAATAATATCAAAATATCAAAGCCAGCATCACCACATAACTTTAAATTACCTAAAACCCCCCTTAATATTTAATTACCAAGTTCATCCTTTAATTCCCTCGTATTGCTCTGACATTCAAAAACTCTAAAAAATTATGACAATGCTTTTCTACACAACAAAAAACTCCCACTTTTTTATTATTCAAGGTACATATCTAGAGACTCAGAATGCTGATTCCCCTGTATAATAAATTTTAATATTTTTGTCAACTTGGTCTCAGAATAGGGTTAAAAAATTTTTATAATGATGGAGCATAACGTCTACTAACACCAATGCCTTCCTCTAAACTTCTTGAATTTGAGAGTACTGGTAGTTGGATTCATATAAAGTGTCTGGAATACTTTGGATTTTTAAAAAACTGAATACTTCTTGTATTCAGGGACTGTGGGAAGACAGAATTTCTAATATTCCTATTTCTGTGTTTACTCTTTCTTTTTAACTAGCAGTAATGACTTGCTAATATCTCTTGCAAAAGTAGTAATTTACACATATTTTAATGCTGAAAATTGCCAACCATGTGAAAGATGAGAAGCTGACACCAGGCACAGAGAAAATGTGGGCAAAATTACAGGTTTCATTCTGTGGGATTGTGAAATGACTATTTTTTGACCAAGCAAAAGATTTTTAAAATATGGGCAGTAGCCTTAAACTCTATAAATAAGCACAAATGCAAAAATTTCGATAAACACATGATTAAAGAAATGTCCAAAACAGAGTATTGCTCATGAAGTTGATTTCCCCTCCTTTTTCTGTCATATGTGTGTTTAAGATGTAGGTGAGGTCTGCTTGGCAAATCTTTAAACAGAAACACATACACAGTCTGTTTTCCCCATTTCTCCAGTGCTTTTTTTTCTTTTGTTATCCATTTTGCATTAATGACCTCTGACAGCTAACACAGCCTCATTGTTTTGCTCATGCCCTGAATACAGATGTTATGGTACTAGAGGAAATCTCCTGTGTACATACCTATTTACTTGGCAGAAAAATTAAAAGAAAGCATTGTTGATGATGGCAGCTTTCCTTTCAGGAATTCAAACAGCAGCTAATCACTTGATCACCTGAAATAAACTCAGGCGTACCTGTGTCTGCTATCTTGTTTATTTCGTGTGGAAACATTTTCTCTGCTGTCTAGCCATGCACTGGCTGTGCAGCACAATCGTTTTCTCGTTATGGCAATTAATATTCAAGTCCAATATAAAGTATTCATAGATCACATTGTATTAAATCTTTACTGTTACAGTAAGCAAGGACATGAAAAAAATCATTGCACTTCAGAAGGCAGATTGGTAGTTTCAGGCCAGTTGGAGATGCCAGAAGCCCTAAAGAACTAAATGATGCTTTCTGGTAGTTTTAGTAGAAAGGTAAAAAAATTCTGTGTGAAGAGAGCTTTAACTTTCGAGCTTTATAGATGGTCCCTTCATAGTTGTTTTGAGTCATGTTGGCAAGGTGGCTTCAGAAAGCTTTTGCTCCCTTGCTCACTCAATAGCTATTTCATCCTGTGGCACGAGCCCAGACTTTGAAGTGCTAGAAGCTAGTCAAAGAGTAGATTTTCTGCTTACAGGAACGATTTCCAGAGAGACCTGAATAAAAATGCACTACCTCTAACTAACTCTGAACAGAGGGAGTGTTCTGGTCCAAATTTTGCTTTCTGGTTTTGCCTAGAGTTCTCCCAAGGTATTACCTTAACTATGCCCCTTATCCCAACAGTACATGTTCCAGAATAGTACTTTTGTATGTAAAAAAAGTGATTTTTTTTTTTTACTAACTGAATTTAATAATGGAAATATACATGTGAGTTAGATTGCTACAGTGGGAAGATACTCTCCTGATGAAGATAGCAAGATACTAATGTACTCAATTCTTAAATTTAAAAACTCTGGGTTTTTTTGATACTTTAATATGTATTTGATTTTATAACATTGTTTCAGTTTATGGACTTATTTTGTTGATATAAATTATTTAGTACAGTTAGTTATCAGATAGAGTTGTATTTACAGAATCTAATTTAAAAAGAGAGAATCTCAAACTGTGTCAGACGAAGCTGACAAAGATGAATTTCTGAAATGCCTATTGTCATGTTTGGATATTAAAATCACTTCATGTTCATGGGTTTTTTTTAGCTTTGCAGAGACAACCAGGCATCATCCTGGCTGGAATCTCTTCACCATGTAATGTGGATATGAACAAATTTTCTTCTGTGAGTGAATGGAAGAGAATTTGGTTTGGTTTGGAATGGAAAGGACAAAAAGGGGTGATGAGCAAGCCATATGTAAATGTGATGTGAGACATGTGGGGCATGACTTTGCACTGCTCTAAGTATTAAAAAAATCCTAGAAACTGGAGGAAAAAAATGACTATTGGTGATTGATTTTTCTCACTATTTTCATGATGCTAGTGTGTGGAATACAAATACTCCTGCAGACAGTCTCCTTTGCTTCTGCCTTCTGGGAGCCTTAATCAATAAGTCAAAGAGCTGTCTATACAAGAAGTGGTTGCATCTGTGCTCAGTCCTCCTGGGTTTCTTCTCTTGCTAATTGTACACTGTGATGTTCTTTCTGCCTCTGAGTGGCAGGCTAATGAAGTTGTTTCACAGCAGAATTACCACAAAGGCATGAGGAAGGAATTAAAACCTAGAAAACTAGAAATGCCAGCTCTTGGTGCAGAGCACCACTACTGACCATTGCATGATCAGCAGTGCTTGCCACTGAACACATGAGGAATTCACTGAATTTGGCACAGGGCTCAATGAGCCATCTATACCTTTGGGGAATGTGGAAATCACATGTAATTTCTAATGTCATTTTGTTGGCATTAGACACACACACACACACACACTCTCATAAGTTGATGTTTTGGAATTTGCTGGGTAGGCTTTGAACAGTTCTGTGTGGGGGTATTTCAATAATTTTCTGGTTTTCTTTCTTCAGGATATGTGCTCTATTACAGGCTTTCCTTTCTGCCTCTGTCCCTTTTTCAGGGGTCACTACTTTAAAGGGACACGATGGATACTTAAAACCGGAGGGGCAGAAGTAGGACAGATTTATTAATATTCTAAAAATACAGAGCTTTATTTATGAAGTGTGTGAAGTATTTTAGAAGACAGTCTCAACACTTTAATTTTTATTGCCACTTGTCTCCAATTTCTACAAAAAAAATTTTGACACTATACAAAGGTGCCTTTGTGGCCTGATGCTGGCCAAACCTAAACTTCAGATTCTAGCCGTTAAATCCAGTTACACAAGACCTGTGTAAATTTTCATTATATCCATTACAGCTGATTTCACACAAATGAGCATTTCAGATGAATAAAAAGGAAGGCCCAGAGAAAGCCTAACTATTAAAAAAAAAATCTACGACACATTGCACAAGAGTAAGTGTGTTACTTGGTGTCACTGGCTGTACTCCATCTTGTGTAATTAGATTTTGCCTACATGAAATTCCCCCTGTAGTACTAACAGGATATGTTTATTTTTTACTTCCTGCAGGAAAGCCTGCACTAATTTATATTAGCTGAGTTCTGCTCTCGAAGTGGCAGAATTTCATGTTAGATGACAGTGTTCTATTCATAAAAACTATTTGAGCATGTCAAATGTTTTTTGCAGACTTTGGGGATTCCCTAAATGAAGGAAATTCCATCTGTCCTGCTTTAAGTTCCTAGTCATGATACGATCACCATCAGCACTGAGCTATGGACTCCAACCGATTGCTGTGTGAAATGTAAAAAATTCAAAAACTATCTGATCCTATCTGATACTTTTGAATTCAGTGTGATGGTGTAATAGGTGCGTGGCCTCCCTGGATCAGATTTGCATCCCATTTTGGCTGGTGTGCTATTGCTGCCGGTACTTGCTTGTAGGTCAAGATTTTTCCTTAGCTCATCAGCTACCATATGATGATGCCCCAACCTCTTGAAGGTTTGTATCATTAATTGATTTCTCTTTTTCTTTTGGCTAGGGTGGTTTTGTGGCTATTTGAAGTATGCATCTGCTCGGTGGTGTGCATTTCTAATTTATTTTGAATTGAGTTCAACATTAAATATTATTCAGAAAAGATTTTGCATGGTGCTTTACATTGCCAGACTGGTAAATTCTTTAGACGAAAAGGCAAAGGCAGTAGTATGGATTTTTCAAATTAATTTTAAGGAGTAAAAAATTCAGGATTGTGTCTTTCTTTTATGTCTCAGTCACTTGTAATTGTATACCTGCCTAATAGCATGCTCTGTTCTAAATCTTCTGGTCCCATATAGAGGCAGGGGCTAGTAGATTTTAGTTTTGGTTTTGTTTATTTTTGAAGTATATTATGGATACATATCCCCCTTCTTTCTTCTGGAGCCAGGTAATATTCTTTAGGATTATGTAGAGTGCAGTGCACAGACACATGTATTGCCACAGCAGCTGGAGAAATTTTATTCCCTGCTGCTGTCTTTCAATGTGGTTTCCTCATCAGTCCAAACTATGAGCATGTGGCACTGCACTGAGCAAATCCATGAAGAAATTTCACCCAATACTTATTGCAAAAAAACCCCTCACCACTTAAAAGCTCCTACATTTACCCACACCTGCCCCATTTTGCAAAGTAAAACTTTCCAAAGAATTGTTTCACCATCCTCAGCATCTTGCTTTTTTCCCCTAATAATCTTATTTCTTTATTTTAAAAGTGTCCATTTTGGAGTTAGAGCTGTCTCTGCAGAGACCTAATGTACTTTTATCCTGTGGGTTTTGCTCAGGGCATCCTGAGCACTTCTCTGCCTAGTGTTCTGCCTCAGCTGGCTGAAATCAGAGGAGTGCTCGCTTTGGTAATGAATAATTGGGAATTTATTCAGAGCTGAACGTGAGTAGAGGGTGCAACCGTGTCACTAAAAAATAAAGGTTGTATTTATTCAAAAGAGGAGTTGTGTTTAAGGAATATGTATATTCCAAAACCAGGCCCCATATTTTAAGGAAAAATATTGATGAGGACTGTGTAACATCACTTCCATTGTGATAAATAGTGGTGAGAGAAAGGTAAGATGTAGGACTGGAACTTGGGAGAACCAATTATTTCTTTAGGTGTTTTCAAATGCGTGAAAAAAGGGTATGAATTTCCACATAGATATTTTCAACACTTATTCAGAACTTTTACCTTTAATGTACCTGATTTTGGTCAACTACTTGTTAGATATGCACTACCTTTATCCATGCTTGGATAGTAGGAATTGCACATACTAAAATCTGCCCGACCACAACATAAGGCTGTTTGCTTTCTTCCACTTAAGGTTCTCCAAGATATCTTTCTTCCAGGATGCTAATGATGAGGAGTTCTGTCTTTCACTGAAGGTTTAATATCAGGATGCTTGCACTATTAGAAATGTTGCCAGTGGATTCTCTTACTTAGTGGCATCTTCCATGATTTGTCTTAAAAGAAACACCATAGGTTCAGCAGGAATGTGATATATTTTGAGTATTTCTCCAGAATACAGTTATTTTTTTATGGTGTTCCCTACTCACCTAGGAAAAGTTCCTGCTTTTATAAAGAAGGAAAAGCTAAATGGCAACTTGGACCACTACACTATATGTTATTAATGTGCACAGCATAATTCAGCCCTGAAAATGAAATTCTGACACAGACTTCCATGGGACCTTGAACAATTTACTTTACTTTTATTTGCCTCAGTTTCTAAATTTCAAAGGTAGACATCTACAAACAATGTATAACTTATTTAAAATGTGTTTTAAAAAATGGACTGGGGAAAATTTCAGGAAACAAAATTATTGTAATGTCTCTCCAAGCAGTCATTACTTGTATGAAGCAAGCACTGTAATACTAGACATTTCATGCCTGAATTCTAAAGAGATTTAACCAGTCCCAGGTTTTTGCTTTCAGAATTACTTGCATAGAGACTGGCTTTTAAAGTCCCTTAGTTCCAGTACCTTCCAAGAATTTCCTACAAGTAGCTCTTTACATATTTTCATACAGGCTTTTTTAATTTCCATTTTGTGCATAAGGATAGGGGAAACATGTTAATTTTTAAAAATACTAAATCACCAACTACCTCCTCTGATGGCAGCGGGGAAGTCTGGGGTAGTTCATTTTGCATCCCACATACAAAGATAAAAATAATCAAGACAAAATCAAGATTCAAAAATAAGTAGGGCTGAGAGTACTGGGTGCACCTTCATTAGTATTTGAGTCTGCATCAGAGAAAAATTTCCTGATTTTCTTTGCTTGGATTGCAAAACATTCCCAGAGTACTTGGACCAGACTCTGTTTAGAGTAAAGTAAATCATCAAATGTACTTTGCTCTGGGAGTAGAAACTGTGTGCTCCACCTGCTCATAAGGGCTCAGTCCGTGAGACTGGAGCTGACAGAGTCTTCAGTAACACTCCTGGAGTCAGTGGAGGATCAAAATAATTTCCTCAGCACCAGCTGCTTGACTCCGCTGACCCGTTGCCATTGGGCCTCCCTCACTGGTCATCCTCCAGGGATCCTCCAATATGGCCATGGCCCAGGACCTCACTTCAGGCCCCCAGGGCCGCCAGCCCTTGTCCCAGGAATGCCCCAACCCTGTCTTGTCTCTTGTTTTGTTAATATAATGTTTTAAATTCATCAAGGATACCTTCTTCTGGTTAAACTGTATCTCAGATGTTGCTGCTATGCTCTTTTAGCTCAGTTCATTGAGCTAAAGTACTGTGAGGCTCGTGTGTGCCAGAAATTCCCTAATATTTGCTGTCTGAGTTGTGCATGTGCATGACTATCAAGTATATGAGGCCTGCATCTGAGGCTCAGGATGGGGCTAATGGCCTCATCCTGCCTGACAAGTTAGAGGAAAGGCTTTGTTGATGGTGCAGTGAATTGATTTATAAGGTGAAAGAGGAAAGAAATGGGGTTCCATTGAAGCTAACCAATGTACATGTGTCAACTTTCATTTTATCATGTTGTTTTTGTAAGAGGTATGTGGTGACCCTAATGACCCTTGCTTGTGTAGTGATGGTTATGTATACTCTAGGTACCCTTTAAAAATCATTACATTATTATTATTATTATTATTATTATTATTATTATTATTATTATTAAACACTGGAGCTGCTGTGACACAGCAGCCTGGACAGCCTGCCCTGCTGGCACAGGCATGACATGACATGGAGAGGGCATGAAATGTCTGTAGGAACTCTCAGGAATGAGCACCTGACATTTCTGTCCTTTGAGTCTTTCCATGCAGTTTTGCTTTCCATATATAGAGTGTTGAGAAGTTGTCAGGGCAAAATACTCTGATCTGCATTCCTCTGAAGAGGAAAACATGAACTCACCAGAGCTCAAGACCGGCCGTGGCTTCTGGAGCTCTTTCTGGCCAGATTTTGGAGCAGGCAGGATGGAGGGAAATGGAAGTGGAGAGACAGGGTGAGGGCAGTGCAGTGGTCCTGTAGCTGTGCTTCTATTTTCCATGTGTGATGTGCTTTCCTCAGAGCAGCACAAACCCTCCTCTGTCTCTGGATGAGCTCAGACTGCTCCTAACATCTACTAAAATAAAATTAATTAAAATTAATTGTAGAGATGTGTTTGGAAACTGGCATCTGATGACATATTGCTCTCCCTATGTAAGTGCCACTTTTTAACCAGCTTTTTTTGGATGTTGTTGCAGCAAGGTGTGAATATTTTGGATCAGTGACATAGGTTGCTTTCTACACATTATAAATGATTGTTTGTATTCACAATAACATGGGCTTGAAGACAGAAGGCCATAAGAAATGGATTGTTAGAGGTGGATTGCAGGGTGGTATTGCAGGGTGGTTACACACCGTGGTGTCCTTGAACCTCCACCATGGTACAAGACAACTCAGTGTGTGACTGCCTAACTGAATCACAGAAGGCAAACCCCATGTTTAAGCTCTATGTTCAGAGGCTTGTTCTTCTTCTCTAAAGATTGAATCTTTTCCCCTTTGTTTCTTCTCTAAAATTACTCATTTTTAAATTTTCTGAATTATGGATAATATTTTAAGCCTCTAAATTTAATTTTAAAGTAGCATTTTTTTTCTAAGATGTTAAACTGTAGACACCTGCAGAGTATTTATTTACTCATTTCATTTGGAATCGATTAATTTGATATAATAACCAATCTACTGCATTTTCGGTTACCCAGGGATTTGTTGCTAGGAGCAGGCAGAATATTTCTTAAGGATCACTAAATTAAGAGAAAAGCAAACTTCGGTACCTCAGGGATTTGCCTGGTATTAGGTTTGTATGAAATAGAATAAAGGCCCTTTAAAGTTTTATTAATTTTCCAGAAAAGACTTCAGTTGTATACCTTGTAACTACAATTTCTGCTTGATTCCTTCCTGAGATTCTAGGCATGCTTCTTTTTTTTATTTCACCCTTCAATCTGAATTTCTGACAAGAGCTGCATCATTCTGAAATAGAGACTTGTGTTATGGTGATTAACAATTAAAATGGATTTTCTGATTGTTGTGCTAATTGCCAATACCTTTTCTGGCAATTTTTCCTCTAAACCATCATAAAAACCTTGACCTATTTATAGTTTGTTTGAAAGAATTGTCATATTTTTAAGTATGCAATTTATGACAATTTCCAAGATATTTCAGGAAAAAAAAAAAGGTGATGCAGACAGAACTTGAGTTTGAATGGTCAGGTTTAGATGTGAAATTTCACAAAAATGGAAACTGTCAGTAAAAAATTTCGTGCCTCCCTAGGCAGGATTCAGCCTGCACAGCAAGAAAGGAGACCACCTGAAAGGCTACCTTTTCTCATCTTATGTGTAGATAGTATCTCTACCATGTTCAGATTTAAGAGACCCTACTCTGTTTAACAACAAAAAAATTGAAGTATTTTGAGCGAAAGGATAAAAAGGGAAGACCATGGAGTGCTACATATATACAGACATGTGAAAAAGAAAGAAGCAGTAGTTAGTGCTAAGCTTGCTTACTGCTGTGTGTCTGGTTTGCTGCAGCAGTTCAGCCTCTCCATTCCAGCAGTTTGGCTGGAAGCCTGCTCTGAGAAAAGCCTTGTAATAAAGCCAACATTAAGAGGGTGGTGCTGTACTGCACCTCTCCAGCAAAACATGTGTGAGTTTCTCTTCAAACTGTGCAGAGTATTTCCATGTGCATGAATGGATCAAGCAATGCAATGATTTTAGCTGCTTGCTCTCAGCTGCTATCTGTGTTTGAATTCTTGTGGATTAACTCCTTTGGAGCAGCACTGGCTAATAAGCTTTGGCAGTAACATAAAAAGATTGGCGCACATCTGGCTGTCTTTCATGCTGTTAGTACTCCTCACTCAAAAAGTCAGAATAATATCCACCTACAGGAACAAATATTTACTTTTCTCAAAGAGAAGTACTTACTTCTTTTGGTCTGTAATATAAGGGCATATTCCTCCTATTTCTCAGTTATCTTTAGAAATGGCATTTAATCTTTAGGTCACAGCACGGCAATGTCATGTATCAGGCCTGACATCAAGGCTCTTGTGCCTGATAGTGTCAGGATAGTGTCTTCAAAGCAAAATTACTTTTTCCTGCCTGGTGACCTGAAATGTAACAGGACAGTGGTGCTGGAGAATCCTTGAAAACCCAGAATAAATGCAACTCCTGACAATGAGCATCAGATGACAGTGAGCACTAGCACTCTTGATGGACAAAAAACTGGTTGGGTGGCTGGGTCCAAAGAGTGGTGGTGGATGGGGTTACATCCAGCTGGCATCCTGTCACTAGTGGCGTTCCCCAGGGCTCTGTGTTGGGGCCAGTCCTGTTTATCACCTTTATTGATGACTTTGATGAGGGGATCGAGAGCACTCTCCCTAACTTTGCAGATGACATCAGGTTGGGCAGGAATGTTGCTCTTTTTGATGGTAGGAAGGCTCTGTAGGAGAATCTGGACAAGCTGGATTTGTGGGCTGAGACCAGTGGTATGATGTTCAATAAGGCAAAGTGGTAAGTCCTGCACTTGGGTCACAGTAACACCATACAACCTTTGAGGCTGGGGACAGAGTGATTGGAAAGCTTTCCAGTGGAAAAGGGCCGGGGGGTGCTGGTCAACAGCAGCTAAACATGAGCCAGAGTGTGCCCAGGCGGCCGAGAAGGCCAATGGCATCCTGGCTTGGATTAGAAATAATGTGGTCCACAGGACTAGGATCATCCCTCTGTGCTCAGCACTGGTGAGGTCACACCTTGAATCCTGTATTCAGTTTTGGGCCCCTGAGTACAAGAAGGATGTTGACGTGCTGGAGTGTGTCCAGAGAAGGGCAGTAGAGCTGGTGAAGGGTCTGGAGCACAAGTCTGATGAGGAGCAGCTGAGGGAGTTGAGGGCATTTAGCCTGGAGAGGAGGAGGCTCCAGGGAGACCTTATTGCTCTCCACAGCTACTTGAAAGCAGGGTGTAGCCGGGTGGGAATCAGCCTCTTCTCCCAGTTCAGTGAGCAACAGGATGAGCGGAAATAGTGTCAAGTCTCTGTGGGAGAGATTTAGATTGCACAGGATTGTGCAGCATTGAAACAGGCTTCCCAGGGAAGTGATGGAGTCACCATACCTGGAGATATTTAAAAGACATGTATATGTGGTGCTTAGGGACATGGTTTAGTGATTGACTTGGCAGTGTTAGATTTGTGGTTGGGCTCTGATCTTAAATGTCTTTCCCAACTTTAATGATTCTGTGATTCTATGAATGGATGAATTTTGCTGAATACCTCAAAATGCGTTCCAGAGACACCTTTTTGGAATAACCTTGAGGAAAAAAAGGAAAGAATATGCTGAAAAAGAAAAATTAAGTAGAAGGAAGACTGCAATTTATGTTAGTGAGTACAAGAGCATAGAAACCCAAAAAGTTCAGTTAAAGGTGAGATGCACAGTCTCTGTTTATAGAAGTTGTATAGTAGCATAACACTGTCCTTTCCATTTCACCAGGTAGCAGGTAGACCTAATGAAGAGAAGACTTCCTGTGGTTAGGAAGCCTGGATAAAAAGCTCTCCCTAGCTTTCGTTAATAGCACAAGCACATTTAAAGTAAGATAGATGTATGGAAGTTTATACTGCAGTCAACTTGTTGTGCACTTCTAGAATATATGTATGCTTTATAATGATGCATGACACAAGATTAGAACAAGCTTAAGGACAAAATGGGGTGTTAATCCATGCATGTGTTTGGAATATGTGTAGCAGATTATTTTGAAAAGTCAGTATTTTTCTCTAGAAATGCATTCTTTTTTTCTGAAACATTTAACAGTAGGATTAGCATGGAATGCTTCACGGATGGCAAGATGCCTTGCTCCAAAGAGATTCTCCCTCTGAATTGGACAGGGCACTGTCCTGTATTCCTGACCTGAACCAGATGCTTTGGACTCTCGTATTACCTCTCGTATCACAGGACAGTATGTTCCCCACAAGGCTTTTAGGAGGCAGATGTCTCTCAGACTTTTCCTTTTTTTTAAAAGTTATTTCTATTTCTTAGAATAGCGACTTGACAGAATAAGAGTCTCAGACTGAGAGAAACCTCTGGAGATCATTCATACAATCCCCTGTTTCAACCTAGGGTCAACTATGGCAGGTTGCTCCAGGATGTGCCCAGTTGGGTTTTGGATATCTCCAAGGATGGAGGCTCCACAACCTCTCAGCCTAGAGAGGGAGGCATCAATCACCCTTATATTTAAGTGGAATTTCTTGTACTTTTATCTGTGCTCATTGCCTTTTGTTCTGTCACTGGGCACCACTGAGAAGAGTCAAACTCCATCTTCTTTATTCCCTCCATCAATGTGTTTTGCATATATAGAAGATCCCCCTGAGTCATTCCTTCTCCAAGAAGAGTCCTAGCTCTTTCAGCTTCTCCTCATATGACAGGCTCCAAACCTTTAATTGCCTTTGTGGCCTTTTGCTGGACTTGCTCTGGAATATCCATGTTGTTCATGTTCTGGGGAGCCCAGAACTGGAACCTGCACTCCAGCTGTGTCTCACCAGAGCTGAGAAGAGGGGAAGGTTCACCTCACTGGACTTTCTGACAGCTGTTGGCTTCCTTAGCTCCAAGGGAACATTGCTGGGTCATGGTCACTGCTGTTCACTGGGACACCCAGGTCTTTTCTGCAGAGATGCTTTCCAGCCAGTAGCCCCCAGCCTCTACCGGTGCATCCAGTGATTATTCCAGGGTGCAGGGCTTCACACTTGCATTTTCTGAACTTCATGAGGCAAACTTCTTGTTTGCCTCTTTCTCCAGCCTGTCGAGGTCCCTCTCAGCGGCAGCACAGCTCTAGTTCATCAGCCACTCCTGCCAGCTTCTCTTTGTTGTGCCACACCTTTACCCTGGATGCCGGCAGCCAAGCTCTCCTCTGAAAAGAGCTCCAGCTGGAGAGGCCATGAGGCTTGCCCTGGTGTGCGTAAAGTTTGGACTGTTTTAACCCAGACGAGAATTTTTTTTGTTCCAAGAAATGTTTTATATTTGTGTTTGATTATAGCTAAAAAAGTTCTGGAGGGTTATTGGTATTACCAGCACAAAGAGTACTTCAATTAACCCTGGAATCAAGAGCCCTAGATAGGTAGACAGAAAACTTTTGCTGTCTGGAGAGGTAAATGAAGAAACAAAGGGGTCATCATGGCAAAAGTCATAAAACAGAAATGTAATTTTGACAGTAGCATTTTGAATGGATTTAGGGAAGCGAACTTAGAGTACTGAGGAACAAAGCTAACACCTGGAAGACAGAACATGTGGGACATGAGATGGGTAGTGACTGGGTAAATCTCAACAGGGAGAACAGACTGTCTTTGCAGTTATTTCAAAGGGAAGCCATCAAGAGCTGAAAACAGGCCAGATGTGAGAGATATTGGAGAAAGTGAAATCCAAAAATCACCCAGGAGAAAACCCAGGTGTTTTCTGATTTGTCTGCCAGCATCCTTCCAGCAAAAGATCTGCGTTAATACTGTTAAAAAAAAAAAAAAAAGTGGTTTTAAGATTTTCCTTGGAATTGGCCTTATAACATCAACATCAATAGTTAAGGAAGATTTTTAAGTTTTTTGGATTGGGATTTTTTTTTTTACTTTCAAACACTTAATGTTGATATTTTACACTGAAGTTTTTGAAGTCAGTTATATTGGGTCATAACTTAAACAATAGGAGAAGGCTGTGGTTGCTAGTTCCAAAGAATGACTAGGTCATAACATAGTTCAACCAGAGGTGCACAAGTAAAATGGATTTTGAAATCAAAATACACTGCTAAATGAATAGCTCAGATCTTAACTACTCTAAATCATTGCCATTCCATGGCAGTCACTGTATTTACATAGAGTTATTCTTGTGGAGAATTTTTCCTGTGTTTGAGTTGCTAAAATTTAATGTAGGGCCAAAATCTTCCTCTAGGCTGAGTGGAGCTTAAAGACATGCATCCTCCTGTTCTGGTAGCTGTCCAGCTATGCCAGGTTCTGCCCGAGTCTTGGGGGAATGCCTCCTGGGAACCAGCTGGTATACAAAGACACAGCTTTGGATGCCCTTTCACAGGCTGTAATTTATTAGTTGGATGGCTGTTGCTTAGGAAGACTTGGACAGATTTTCTTCTTCCTCTCTTTTCCCTTCACACGTTCTCTTGGGTGTACATCCCCTAGGAGCACAGTTAATGAATGTTAGAAGGTGCCTGTATAAAAAAGACATGCGCATACCTCTGAACATAGTTATGTTATGGTAAGTAACACACTAGAAAACTTAGGATGATTCCTAAGTTTTGTAAAACAAGTCACGCTTTGTGAAAAAAAAAATCCTTTCAAGTGTACAGTTTTTTCCAAATTGCATAGATTATTGTTCATAGCTTGGTCTGGCATCAGCTTTGTGAAAAAGAGTCGAGAAGAAGGAGAAAAGGGAATTTCTTATCCTCTCCTCCATGTGATGACAAGAAAAATTTCATCTATAAGTTTCACAATGTCCTCATTCATGCAAAATTTCTGTTGGACTTAATTTGCTGTTGCTATTGACTTTTATGAGAAATTTTTCATGAGCCAAGAACTTCTAGGATTAGACAGCGGAGAAATTTGGGTTTGTTTTTGAAGACAAGAGAGAATTTGTTAGAGTATAACTGACTGTCTAGATTTATGTTACTAACAGATAATTTAGTTTACAAAATATGTTTATGGAAGAAGAACATTACTGATGCAATCCATTGTGAATTAGACTTTTCCAAATTCCTGAGCAAGCGAATAAACAGTGTAAGTGCAAAAATATATTTTGTGCATTGATTTTGACAATTACAGACCTGTTTTAATTATTTATAACCCTTCAAGTATTAATAAATGATCTGTGGTGTATTTTAAAAATAAAATGAAATCTCAGTATTATGTCAGCTCGCCACAGACTCCTGTATTAAATCTTTGCTGAAACATAGGGAAAGACATTGAATGTTTATACAGATTATACAGTATAGCCACTGTATTCCACAGTATTAATTTGCCCACTTTCAGTCTGAATTGATTTTTTTTACTAAGTCTGGAGTATCTGGAGGTGCCACAGCCATTTTCTTGCCTGCATATTAAATGCACAGCTTCATTTCCTCTGGAACTGGCAACACAAGAACGTTTTTCTTCTCTAGGGTTTGACCCTTTGGAGAGATATTTCATTTAAGAGTGCTTTTGGCATAATTCTAATTGCTGAGGAGCAGTAAGGTCAGATTGTTCCACAGAGGCAGATGAGCTCATAGCAAAGGACAACCCAGATGCAGAGGATCTCACCAAGGAGGTGCAATCCCACAGCATTGGAGCAGGGATATGTTGGTGACAGGGACAGGTCCTGTGGACAGTCAGCAGTCATCAGACAAGATGAGATGATGAACCTAGGATTCAGTTCATCCAGGAAGTGCAGTAAATAGTAGTGGTTTTTATCAGCGCTGAACCCCAGGTAAACCTTTCCCATAACACTCCACAGCCATGGGGGCCAAGTGCTTTTTGGAAGTCAGTGCAACAGGTGCATTTGTCCGGCTATATTTGTGTGCAGACAGTGTCAGGCCCAAGTCTGCTCCCCACGAATCTGCTGTTGTCATTCTGCAATTCCCACTGCTGCATCCCTTGAGCAGTCCCCAGCCTTGACTCCAAACAGGTAAATGTTCAATTGGTATAACTGGTAGATTTTTTTAAAAGTCAGATTCTGTACCTGTGATTAGTGTAAATTCAACTTCTCCAGTCTTTCAGTTGAATCCTTTCTTCCCGTTTCCTCCTTAAATACATTTTGTTCAGTTTTGTTTCAACACTGCCTCCATTATTATAAGACAATGATTCTTAGAAATATATTTCACACTCTTCATTGATTACTGAATAGTGGATGTTAATTTTAGAAACATAATGTATGCTCAAAGTTAATGGAATGTCAAAGTGCTGTACACATAGTATTAGATTTCCCCTTCAAATGAATAACTTTATCTTAATAGTGCACACAGATTGATTTCACAGTTTGCATATGTAGCTACTGTAGGTATGCAGTATCCATTGGTAGCTAATCTAAAAAATCAATTTCATATTGCACCACCTGTTCCACCAATTTTGATATAAATGAATGGCTAAGGGATCTTCGGCAGCTCTGTAGATTTTGTGTTCTTTTTTTATCAGGGCAATGTTTTTTTCTTATTTTCTGGTTACTATGATCTATTTTTCCAGCTCTCTATGAATTCTTAGTGCTTCTGTATTTCGAAATCTTTTGTTTATGAACAATTTTTTTTCAATGGCTTGGATTACTCATGTCTACCCAACATGATATGGATTTTTAGTCTCCATGGTCAAACTCTAAAAGCACTCAGTGTTTTTAGCTAATTCACTTATGCAGTAGTGGACTAAATTATGAGATACAACCTTGCATGATTCGTACCATAAGTGGCAGGCAATGCTTGTTCTCTGGTCACTGGAAACTGGGTGCACTGAACTTAGTGCCAAGTTCTCAAGGTCTTAAATCAGGATGCAAGCACGGGGATTTTTCTTTGTATGTTATCTCATGTGCTAACAAACACTTAAAAGCTCAGTAGGTTTCCCGTAATAAAATGACTTTAGGAGCTTATTAAACCATGTAACTTTGTCATTATGTTTCCGTTCTTATGGTCATTGGGATGCCACAGAGGAAAACCTATGCTTTCCAGATGGATAAAACTAACAATGCTGCAATAAGAACATATTTTCTTTTCTTTTCCCGTATTACAGAAAATTAGTGAGAATGAAAAGTCAAGTCAATCTATTTTACAGACAAAAATTCACATGTCTCTGGGGAACACTATGTGAAAGTAGCATATGGAGAAAAAGAGCATTAAGAAATATAAAGTTTCACTTTGTGCAAGTGTATTTCTTTTTTGCCTTTGTTTTGTTTTGTGTTGGTTTTGTTTGTTTTCCAAATATGTAGTAGGAGAGGGAGTTTGTCCTATCTTTTGTGACAAGATTTTACTACAATCTAGAGGAGGGTGAAGATATTTGTAGTTAATTACCTTTTTTGATACCTACTTGATCTGAATGTCTGTAAAAACATTGCCTTAATCCTTTCTAAACAGGGACCCCTTGAACTCATCCCTTTCCACTCCTTCTTTCCTCCTGATTGCCTTTCCCACCCCTAGAATGGATACCTTGCATAAGGTACAGCCTGTCTTAGTGGAAGATGACAAAAAATTGACGATGACAAGTTGATGGAAAGAGTACTTCATTATGATTGCAAAGAATTTTTATTGTGATCGTATCAATTCTTTATCCTTTCCCAACACAAGCTGTTTTCTTGAGGAGTTTTTTCTAGATGCACTCTCCCAAGAGCCTATAACATATGTCTTGATGGAAATGTTCTCATGAAATACATGGGTAACAAAAGTTTTACTGAAAAATTCAGTTTTCACAAGCTAAAAGTGTTTTGTATGATAATTTGGATATTTCCTCTGACCAGTGTAATTTTAAATGGAATTAGCCTAAGCCAAAACGTTTTAGTTCCTTGATATGACTAAATTTTTGGTTTGTTTGTTTTGAATTATTTCAACATCATCTATCCAGAGACAAAACAAAGTAAGAATCTCTTCTCTGGAAAAATTGCCTGTAATCTTGGTACTGAAGCAGAGGGAATTTTCCCTTTCTTTCATCATCTTCCAAACTGAATTCCAGGCAAGCTTCTGCAGTCTCATTTTCTCTGTCAGAAACTCATAGAAATTCATGTATAAGAAAATGCCATGTATGAGACAGTTTCTTGAAGGGGAGAGATAGACAACATGAAGCAAATGTGACCCTTGCTCAGTGGGACTCAGAGGGGGAGTATCTAGCTTACACAAGGTAACTCAGGCTGCCAAAGGTAGGCAAGGAATCATAAAATCATAGAATGTTTTCGGCTGAAAGGAGCCTTTAAAGGTCATCTAGTCCAGCCCCTCTGCCATGGGCCCGAACACCTTCCGCTATCCCAGGTTGCTCAGAGTCCCATCCAACCTGACCTTGAACACTTCCAGGGATGGGGCATCCACAGCTTCTCTGGGCAACCTGTTCCAGTGCTTCACTACCATCATCATAAAAACTTTGTTCCTTACATCCACTCTGAATTGACCTTCCTTTAGTTTAAACCAGTGCCCCTTGTCCTATTGCAACAGACCCTGTTAAAAATGTGTCTCTGTCTTTCTTATAAGCCACCTTCAAGTACTGAAAGGCTGCAATTAAAGTCTCCCTGGAGCTGTCTCTTCTCCAGGCTGAACAATCCCTGACATTTTCAACCCTCTTCACAGGAGAGATGCTCTCTGCCTTCCGACTGTTTGTGCGGCCCTCCTTTGGAGGCACTATAACAGATCCAAGACTTTCTTGTTCTGGGGGTCCCGGAGCTGGACACAGCACTCCAGGCTGGGTCTCACCAGAGCAGAGGGACACAATTACTTCCCTTGACCTTCAGGCATAACAAGTAAAGACAGGATTTTATGTGCCTCTTAAAGATGATGCAGAGCAGCCTTGTGCTGAGCATGGGGGTTGCTGGTCAGTTAAGTGTGTCCCTGGAGGTCAGACATCAGACTCAGAACTGCTCATTAGCTACTGCCACTTCCTTGGGATGCCAAACCTTGGAGAGCTGTGGCAACTTCTTGCAAAGAGGCCTCTTGACTGAGGAATTCAGCTACTCTCTTCAGATAGTCAGCACTCAAAGCCACAGCTAAAAATTGCCTTCCTGAGGTCTGATTAAAATCCTGAGATAAATCTATCACCACTGTTATGAAGTCAACGGTGGCTTTTTATTCATTTATTGACTTTAGTAAGTCTAGTTGGTGTCTGAAATGTTTCTTACAAAATCAGAAGCTACAACAAACTCTGCTGGGTAGGATTCAGGTTGTGATTAAGGCCTTCAAATTTAAATGACCTCCTGGATGTACCCTTGCATGGGCTATGGTGTCTAGCCTGCCCTGCCTAAAGGAAGGTGTAGTCATACAGTGGGGAAGCCTGGAAACAGATTTGGCATGTCCTACACCTGTGGCTGGCTAAGTCAGTCACCCTTGAGCTCAGGGAATTTTAAATGTCACCCTTACTTGTGAAGTTCACTGTTTCTAACTTAGAAAAAATAGAAAAATTCACTGTAGCCTTACTCTAACTCCTTAGATATTAACAGCATCTGTAACCCTTCTCTACACATGAAATTAACAATACTTTCTATGAGTGATTGTATTTAGCATGATTGTTCTGAAAGTATAAGAGCATCGGATATGTGATTGTTCCACTACAAGAGATTCTTATATTAAATTAGAAATTACTATACAGTTTGATGCAGGAAATGCTATTCTCTAAGAATGATATTTTACTGGCAGAAAATTGCATGAAAGCCTCTTCTTTCCCCTAGAGAACAGGTCCTTTGGGTCTACTAGACAATAAAAACTGAATATTCTGGACTTTAATCCATATATGCAAATTAAAAAAAAAATGTAAATAAATAAACCACATTATGAAAATCAAATAATGCTGAAACAAAGCTGCTCTTTTTGTAATGCTCATCGACTCTTTTTTTTTTTTTATATAAAAAAAAAAACTTCGCATAATTTTATGCAAAGAACTTAAATATCTTTAGGATAGCACACTCAGTGTTATAAAATGATGAATAATATGTTCATTGTTTCTTTCAGTCAGCCATTGATATGTCTTGTTACCAAGGTGGGTTGATATTAATAAAATACAGCACTACAGCTAAGTGAGGTACACAGAGTTCTGTGCATCTGTGCTTATGCCCAGTTTAAGGAATAAAACAATGTCACCTTCACTGGATCCTAAATGTAATCCTATGTGATTACGACACATGGCTTTATCAATCACAACACAGGCAAACATTTTCTGCAAAAACCTTCATCTAGCTAAAATATATTTGCACACTTTAAAAATCTGCAGCTCCTGTGGCATATTAGTTGTCTGCCACGCCATGAGCTTTATTTCCTAACTATTAGGGGGAAACAAACCCTCTCCCACCTGATTTAAATGAGTTACTCAGAGAGAGAATTACTTGCTTTTCCCATCCATTCATTTTCTCTCTAGGATGCATATTTGTATTAACATGGCCTTTGAGATGGTAAAATGAAACAGAGAATATATTTTCCCTAATGGAAAAAAAAAAAGACTGGAAAAGGTTTTTGCTGTTTCTGCTAAAATTGCTCCAAGGTAAATGATGCTAGGCTTTGATCATTGCAAATAAACACATATTTTTTTCATTGATACTTGGAAGTTTTCCTGATGAAGAATAGTTTTTCAAGAAATAATAAGCTTTTTGGAAGGAGTTAACTTTTAAATTAGTGTTAGCCTAGGGCAATGATTAAAGAAATTAGCGGTACTCCTAAAACTTCATCATTGCCTTTGAGACAAATTAGACATATTTTTTATTTATTTTCAGCTAATGGTCATGCAGAGAACAATGAAGCAAAACAGAAACTGCTTTCCATGTGAATTCTGCAGTGGTACTTCTGTCTGAAAAGCATTCTAAGCTCTTGCAGTGCAATTCAAAGAATATTATGGGGTTTGAGAAAGTCGGAAAATATCAGGATGACATCACTTCACTCAACATAGAGAATTTCGTTATGATTTTACTGAAACTTCTTTTGGAGACCTTCAAAATTTCAAAAGAAGTTTTAGTAATCAAAATATGTCTGGGGTTCCTTTTAGTTTGTTCTTTTTTCTGTAGAGACAAATCAGTATGGAGCAGGGACTTGCATAAAGCAGTTTGCTGTTTGACAGCATAGTTGTTTATGACACTCTGTAAATGCTGACGTGATCTGTTACACTTACATGCACCCATTGGAATGGATTTATTTTTCCTTAAAAATACTCGTGTATACCCGTGGGATGCACTCAGGAACTCTCAGAATTTTGGTTTCCTTTGGCAGGCCTGGAGTCTATGACTTTAACTATAGCATGTTGCATTTGCTAGAGACCCTGAGGTACCATAATTCACTTTCATTTTTAGTCCCTTTTTGGAGCTGACCCATGCTTTTCAGTTAAGAGCTAATTTCAATCAAATTTGCTTTTCACTTTGCAGAAACATATCCAATATTACTTAGCTTGACTGCACTTTAATTCCATTATGTCACATTTCCAATTTTTATATTAGCTCCTCTGTATGGATGTAGACAATAAAATACCAAAAAAACTATACTCCAGAGTGCAGTTACATTTAATATCTTTTTATTTGCAGTAAAATATGCAAAATTTGGGAAATTCAAATCACTGGTTGAACCGTACTGAGTTTACAAAATTTCAAAAACCGTCTGGGAGATAACTGTGTATTTTCCTTGGACTAAATGTTTAGCAAGAAGGCCTATTTTATGGGTGCACAAAAGCACAAGGTCATTATTTTGAAAAGAATAAGAAAGCAGGTAATACGTTCTTCTGAAGAAGCTGCGTATATACTTCAAAAGTTGGAAAATACTGGAATATTCAGTAAAGAACATTCATCATCCAGTGTATCTTAAGATACTAGATATGAAAATACAGATAGTGTACAGATAGTGTACAGATATGTGCCATACAGATAGTTAAATGCATTGGGATTTTGATTCCAGAAGGCAGGCGTGCAATGCTCCTTAGGCCCAAGGACAACTCTTCATTCTGCTTTTGATCACAGCTTTACAGTCACACTGGCAGACCATTTACCTGTGACAGTGAGAAGGAGAAGATTTGGCACGTGGAATGTCAGTAGTTGAGTGAAGCACCACGTCTAGATCAAACACTAATGATAAATGCTTAACGTTACCTGACTTTTAAAACAGACTGACCTGAAATGTCTCTGTCTTTTTTTGTACATTTCATAATGAAGATCTTAATGAACTTTCACTAGACCTGCTCTGCTGTCACAATTGCATCATCCTACAGGCTGGGCTTGGACTGAGTCACAGTGCTGTCATATTGCAACACTATATTCTCATGGTAGCACAAGGTTATACTTCAATCATAAAATTGAACTTAAACTAAATAAAATAACCCATTAGCAAACACCAGCAGAGAAGTTTCATGTTATAAATAATGAATAAATACATTTTATACATTTCGTCAACTTGTCTTTCTTAGAAGTTAGTCAAAAGCACTTACTGAGATTTGAGTCACAGAATCATAGAATGGTTTGGGCTGGAAGGGACCTTAAAGATCATCTAGTTCCAACCCTCCTGTCATGGGCAGGGATGTCACTCACTAGATCAGGTTGCTCAGCACCCCATCCAGCCTGGCCTTGAACACTTCCAGGTGTGAAGGAAGCAGATTCATTACCAAAACCACTGTAATTTAAAAACCAAGATATATATTCCTGGAAGTTTTGCCAAAACATTATTTTTGAGCTAGATGAGATATTAGAAACAGTTTATAAGTAAAGCATTTGCTCAATATTGCTGTTACAGAGAACAGAATCACCTAAATGCCCACAGATGCTTCAGTAGCCCAGTTCTTTCATAAAATGTTTTTGTCAGGAAGTGGGTCATGCCTGGGAGACCTGCTGAAATAATGTGTATAGTGCAGAGGGGATAATTCAGAATATTTCCAATTAGATTTCAAAATGCCTATTTTCCCTTTTAATCCCAGAATCCCCTTTTACTTGATGTCTCAAGGCTTTGCTCTGAAATGTTGCAAAAGTGGGCCAGGACCCAAATGTTGGATCCAAACATGTGGAAATTTTGGATTCAGAACTACTGCATAATTAGGAATAGGCCCTTCTTTCCCTCATAAACTGAAGTGAAACAGCTGTGAAGAAACCCTGAGCTTTGATGAATAAGATAGAGATGTCTGTGATTTAATTGAATTGGACTCTGTATCTAGCCTGTATTTAAACTCTAATACGAATCCAACACCAATACACATCCACATTTAACCAGTTTTTTGAACTCTTGAATGAATGCCACTGTAAAATGTTCGTTGGCTTTTTAATTTGAAATTTAATAACTTGGCATTCAATGATACTTAATGGTATCACAGATACTTGATAGTGATGTCTAACTGAAGATGTAAAAGACAAGTAGCACTGAATCTTCATTTTGGAAATTGAGGTCTTTCAAGTTCTTTATGTGTTGATGTTATTGTGACATTATTATAAGAATTTATGATTGTTACCATATAGAAGCAGTTAGTGAAACTGCTAGTACTTCATGCGGTTTCATGACCATTTGCTTGGCATAGAACTAACTATTAAGTGTATATATTTTCATCTTATGTGAAGGATTTGTGATGTGATTGCAAAAAATTCTGCTAGTTTCAGTAAGAATTTTATGCACTGTATACGTAGCATAAAGCTCTCTTGTTCCAGTAACTAAAGCTTATTTAGCTGTCTTGTTTTACTATTTGAAGTTTTGACATTCTGGACTTTTACCACAATACTTTGGGTGCTGTAATTTTTTTAAAAATATTTAAAGTTGTCAGATAATACTATATTTCCATAACAATTTTCAGTGTAAAATTAAGCAGGTGGACTATATATTGCTGCTAGACCAGAGATAAACTAAGGAAGCTAGAGTTTGAAATGGAGATGTCTTTTAAGGTTTAAGTTTGAAGCAGGGATAGATATGGATTCTTGTGAAATGTGACTATCATATAGTTGTTTCTGAGCACAGCCTTGTTTTGCTTCCTAGATTGTAACAGCAAAAAGAAAAGTATCTTTCTCTTTTATTTAAAGAATTCCCTCTAGAAGTCTAGAGTTGTAAATATTTGTTCTTTTATTTAGAGATGGAAAGAAAAATCATTTTGTAAAAAAAAAAATCTGTAAAATATAAGAAAGTTGTCTCTGTAGTTTTTCTTTTTGATTTTTACATACTATTTTTCTTATATGAATGGCAGATTCAAGTGAGTGAAGATTATCTTTCTGCCTTGCTGTTCCGTTTCAGATGCCAGCATTCAATCAAGACAGGAAATTGATTTTCTGAGTCAGAGACCTGTGAAATTTGAATCAAATTCTTCAGAAGTGTCATCCTGAGTAAATATTCACAAAATACTCCTGAAGAAACTACCATCACTCCTTCAGGAGTTTCACCATTAAGAGAAGATAGATATCTGAAAAGTGTACTCTGGGTTATACCATCCCTTCATACTCCTTGGAATTAAATTCTACTCTTCTCACATTTTAATATATTGATTCTTTTTCAAAATAATGCAAATCATGAGAAAGGGGGTTCTCTTTTTGCAGGAAATAGTTCTGTTTGTCAGAGAACCCATCAACAAATGAAAAGAAAGAAAAATGTCAGATCTTTTTTTTTATGAAGTGTGCAAGAACATATGCATTTCTCAATGAATACTTGTGAAAATGCAATTTAAATGGTACTCTAATTTTTGCCCTCCTAATCAATTTATAATGAAATCTATTTACAATTTATGAAGTGAATACAGCATTCTCTAATCCTAATTTCCAGTCTGACATTTATAAAAAGCTTGAAGGAGTTGGGCTGGGTTTCTTACCCTTTTTTTTGCTTGTTTAAATTGTAAAAGTAATGGAGTGATGTCAGAGATGTAAGAAAAGTTCTGTGATCATTGCATCCATTAAAATAATAAGTGCATGGGAGTGGTGGCTGACATTGTAACCGCAAGCTCACAGCTTATACAGGAGCAGTGATAAAGACACTAAGTCTGTGTACCCTGTACCAGGTAGCAACACATTTGAAAAGGCTTTAGAGCATGAACTTAACCATCAGCAGTAATTTAGGGCCTGAGTTTAAGAGAATTTTTTTCAAAAAAGGGAGAAGAAAACAGGTCTTCAGTATTTTGCTGCACTTTGATGAAAATTCAGCTTTTTTATAGGGGTCTGGGATTTCTAATGAAGACAACATGCATTTCCTAGTTGAATAGAAATAAACCCAGCATAGATGGATTCAGTCTTTCACTAATATAAAATATTGCAAAACAGACCTAAAAAGTCAGAATAAACAAAATTTAGTGTAGTCCTCAGGGCAAAATTTGATTCATAGCTATGAGAATATGAAAAATGCCTTTGTTTTTGCGTGTTATCCCTTCGTTAACTGCACCATTTGGCTCTGCTAGCTGGTCTCAAAGTTCCTAATACACAGGCATTGCTTTCTCTTTAGTCACTGCTATACCATAGCTGGCAAAAGAGAGCTGTACTGCAGTCACCTCAACACTGACCCATTGTTCAAACTATAATGCTTCACTATTGCCAGACCACGTTAGAAAACTATGTCTATGTTTTATTAGCAGCATTGCATATGTTGTGTTATCTGAGGAATATGAATCATAGAATTTAGATGGGGTGTGTTAACAGGCCATTCCACAATCAGTGAAGAACTGTTTCATGTGCAATTTCAAATGAGTCTTTAATTTGGTCTTTAATTTGTTGGCAAGTGTTACATACCTGGCAATAACAGGTAGGCATCTGCAGAATCAAAATGCATCTATGTTCCTCCCTGCAACACCTGCTCTAGATTCTTACTTGCTGGGGTTTAGTTTTGCTGTATTTCTCATTATGATACTGTATTTTTGGGGATACGTGATGTAATGAGGGACATCTGCTTGTCAAAACCCATAATTTAATGATAAGATGATAATTTTACCTAGCTTTGGGCTACAGAGCTGACTTCTTGCACACTAGCACACTTTATGTAACACATTGCCAAAGAACTGGACATGTGTGGTCTTCTCAGGGCACATCCTGGACTGGATGTGCTATGGTGTACTGGCACATAAAGGAAAGAAGGGAACTGAGATCTTGTTTGCAAAATATCTGTCTGCTAGTGGTGATCATTCATTTGCTGATAGTACCAGATTCACCCACACATGTAAACTTAAACTTCGTCTCATTAGATTACAGTGTTTATGAAATATACCAAGGTACAGTAGGCATAGATGGCAGCAAAAAGTCATTAAGTCACTGGAATGAGTTCATCAGAGGGCCACCAGGATGTCTGGGCCTGGAGCATTTGATGTTGAAAATGCTGCTGAAAGAACTATTTTTTTCTGTCTGAGAAAGGTAAGGCCAAGAGAGGATCTTATTGCTGCCTTCAGTTACCTAATGTCTGGTTATAAGGAAGTTGAGACCATACTCTGTTTGCAAGTGCACAGTGAGAGGACAAGAGGCAATGGACAAAACAGAAATTCCAAATAGATATTATGGTTTGGGTTTTTTTTAATAATGAGAGTCATCAAACAGTGAAGCAAACTGCACTGAGACTGAGCAATTTCCATCCTTGGAGACTCTAAGAACTGGAAAAGCTGGTCTAAATTTGAGGCTGGCCTTCATTTGGGCTGGGAGCTGGATCAGAGGTTCCTTCCCACTTAAATTATTCTGTGATTCTATGAAAATCAATGTATGGATTTTAAGATGGAAAACTGATTTTGCCTGAAATTATTTTCTTGTTTTCATTGCTATGCTTACAATAGAATAGACAAAGTGGAGGTCATTGGTTATACTTGCCATGTGTATTTTCAGTACTTTGGGCTGGTATCCAAACTGAAAGGAAAAAATTATTCAGCAATGAGTCTGAACCTTTGGCAACTGCTCTATAATCCATTTGTTGGCTGTTTATTTTTCTGTAGATGTAGATTATTTTGCCTGAGCCAAAGATCTTAGAAATTAATGTGTAAATATGTGTTTTAACCTGTTTGCCAATAAAAGAGACAAAGTAAAATGAAATCAATGCATCAGGGAGAGATTCATTGATGTGAGTGGCGTCATCTTCAAAACAGCCAGAAAACATCAGAAATAGCCCTAATGTGCTTTAATAGAGAAAAAAGGGTTTAAATTGTGGGCCGTTTCTCTCTATTAGACCTGATTTTTCTGTGACTTTTTTTTCAGATACTGTACTCCAGAAGTTTTCTTGTGAACAGAAAATATATGAGATGACCCTGGAAAGCAACCCACGGAATGGTACGGTCTACTTTCCTGTATGCTTTTACTAGTTCTCACCTATTTCCCTTTTCTGCTTCTGTGTGCAGAATCCTAACAGCAGGAAAATGTTGTTTTCCCAGGAAAACTGTTGATGTTGATGAAGAAAGAAATCATCAGCCTCACCATCTGAATTCCTGTTAATGGTATCTCTGCATCTTGTATGTTTTTTCAAGTACTCTAGAGAATTAAGCCTGTCAGATACAGATGTGCATAGAAGCAGTTTAGCGAGATGATTGTGGACAGATATTAACAGCTGCAGAGTTCAGAAGTGCAAACAGATTTGGAATGGTGTAGCAGACACCAGGTTCTTTCTGAAGTCAGTGGGTCAAGGTCTCTCCTGTTTTGCATTGTTTTGCATTGATATCTGTTGTCCAACTGTTTGGAACGGAGGTGATCTGTTTGCATTAATCCTTAATGGATTTTTGAAAGAACAACAGACCATCACCTCCCTGTGCATGCAATTACTGAATACCACACATGAAGAAATTGAGCAATTAGTCAGTGTGGGATTGTTTTTCTCAGTGTGAAATATTCTGGAACTTAAACTATAAATGTCTTTATTGATATATGAGGATTCACAATATAAAGGAAAACACAAGAGGAAATTCATGTCCCCATTCAGACACATACTAACGCTAACACTGAGCCAAAGAGGGAGGGAATTTGAAGTTGAAGCATAGGCCCAGCTGTGGAAGTGCATCCCATGAACATGGCTGTAATTGTTCTGTGCTCATGGATCAGCTGGGGATGTGACGGTAGCATCCTAGACGGATCTGGGTCTTCTGAGGTGGGAACACTGGAAGAAACTAGTCCTGCCTGTCACTGTCATATGCATTTCAGTAGGATGGAAGATCCATCTCCTTTTCCTTTGTCTCTTGATGGCTCACACAACAATAACAAAGGCTCCTGAGGTCTCTGTATAATTATCTTCTTCTCATCCTGGGGAGGGGCTGATCAGTGCAGAGATGTGGACACTGACAGTCTTCCTTCTGCTTCTGTATGGCAGAATAGTACCTCAAGTGATTTGGATGAAAGTTATGTCAGAGGTGCTCAGGAAAGTGTGGCTTTTGCTTGGAAGCTGTCAAAACACAGACCTTTGGTGACCTTGATAATTTTTTCTGCAGTATAAACTGGGTCTATAGCCCTCACAAAAATCCCTGGAAATACTTCCAGGACTGGATGGAAAAGCTCAAGATTAAAGAACCTCTCACATCTGTTCTCTGTCACCAGCTTAAATTTAGATAATGACAGTAATGAATGAAAGTCCACGTGCTGTTTGGCCGTGCAAAGGCTCTGTAGTCATTTGTGTACATCACAAATGGCGTTAATTGGCAGCTGTGTCAACAGCCTCTTTGAAGGAATTGGGAGTTCATCAGGCACACGGGCAGAATCGGTCTTTCCCTGGTAAAAAAATACCCCTTTCATATGAGGCTCTTAAGACAGAGTAGCACGGGGAAACAGCAGGGGAAACTTGCCAAGATGCTGCCTGGTTTCTGGCCATGACAGTAGTTGTGTTGCTGAGGGCCGCTCTCATTCGGCAGCAGTCACGCAGCTCCCCTGCCTCCAAAGCAGCCACGGTGACAAGGGCTGTGCTCCCTCAGCAGACGTGCTCGCAGACACTTGCAGAGCTGAGCTCTGCTTTCACCTGTCTCCAGGCAAAAGCAGAACTAGATGCCTGAAACCAAAAGAAAAAAAACCTTTAAATCTGTTACTGTAGGGCATTTTCTCTTTCCCTGTCCTTGTTTCTGCTGGTTTTTAATTGTTGCACACTTACTTTGTGAAAGCCACCGAGGTCCTTGAAAAAGCTCTCACATCACACACTTGAACTAATTTAAATAACTCTTCAGAACACTGAATTCAGAGTTCTGTATTTAAAGTTTATTTCTATGAGTCATCCACCCATGGGCTCTTCATTAAGTGTTTGCAGGTAAAAATGCACCGGTGAGAGGTATTGCTTTATCTCTTTGTTTCCCCCTTCTAGACACTTTACTTCACAATTGCATTTTTTTCAGTCATTCAGCATAGAAGTACCTACATTCCTTCTGTGCTATGTAGAGGGCCTTTTACAGAACTGGAGCTTACCAAATAGTGTGTTTATTGAAAGTTTTGGTTCACTGAAGCTGATTATGTCAGCCCTGTTTCTCATTCCCCGTCACTGATGACTATATAGACTTATTCTAGAAAATCACTCAGTACCCTCAAGTGATACTCCTAAAAGATTTAAGTCTGATGTAGATTTTTTTTCAAAAGAGGTTGTTGATTCCACCTGTGTTTGTGAATTACCACACTCCTAAGTTGCTTTTGGAATACCATAATCATAGATTTTGCTAAGGGTAAAGGAAGACAACAGCTGTACTGAAGACAAAACCACAACTGATAGTATTACAGCAGGAGGGTTCTGCATAAATTGAGGAAATTTTCCATCTCATTCCACCGAATTTCTATGAGTTCTTAAGAAAATTGCTTTCATTTCTATGTCTACATTCTGGCCCATATATTTCTATATATGGTGAGCATGACACCATATGGTCTGGAATGTCCCTGTAGTCAGCTAGAGTCAGCTGTCTGGCTGTGTCTGCTCCTAACTCCTTGTGCCTCCCCAGCCTCCTTGCTGGTGGGGTGGGGTGAGGCAGAAGAGGCCCTGACTCCTTGTAAGTGCTGCTCAATGGTAACTAAAACATTCCTGTCTTACCAACGTTGTATTCCTCACAAATCCAAAACATGGCCCCATACCAGCTGCTATGAAGAAAGCCCCAGCCAAACCCAGCACAACCTCTTTGCTGTACCCCCTCTGACACTCCACTACGTGGAAATAGACTCCTGTGAGACATATGAGATTGCTGCCTGTGGGAGAGCTGTGGTACTGGAAATCCAGGACACAGACAGCAGAAGCATGCTTAAAATCAGCACAATTACCTGCAGATACGGGGAAGGAGGTGAAGGTCAGAGACAGAAGACTTAGTTTTTTGTTTAGCATGGATACATTATATGGCATAGTAATGAAATCTCTTTTGTTTTATGCTTTGTATCTCCAGAAAATAATACCTATTGTTGTGTTACCACCGTATGTAAGATTTAGTCTGAAAATACCAAATCATTGCCTTATGTGTTTTAAAAAACTCCTACCTTCCTTTCCACCGTGTTACAGTAGATTGTGGATCTAGTAACATCTGACCTAATGATCCATATCAGATCTAGTTCTGGTCCTGTGGTCGGACTAGATGATCTCCACAAGTTCCTTTCAACATGATTCTCTGATCTATGGATGTAAGAAAGCTGCCATTGTGAGAAATAAAAAATCCATAAATGAATTGTCCCACCTATGAAGCATCCTGTAGATTAGTTAAAGTGTGTCTCTGTTGCCTCATAAAAAATTACTTCATTGCAAAGTCATAAAAGCAGGAGAGAAAGCTATCAAACCACTGTTTTAGTGTGGGATCACTTTAGCAGTCTGATTTGCTGTACATTATACCTACAATTATATTTCAATAAAAGCATAGTTTGATTCATCTACTACAAGAATAATTTCTTTAATCTTCTCCATTAAACACAAATGAAAAAAACAAAACTCTGACACTGTGTAGTTCTCTTTCTCCTGGAATTTTCCTTGGTAAGTGGAAAAGTCCACTGTAAAAATCAGACAAATTTAGCGTTACCATTTTCTTTAAGCTTGTATGTTATTTTGATTTATATTTCCTTTAAGCAAACACTGTTCTTGAGACTGACAGTTCTAGGAGCACCAATTAGACAGGGCAGCACCGTATCTCGGCAACTGATCCAAAATTTGAGTTCGTGGAGGAAAACAAGTAACTCTTTAATAAGAACTTACTGTTATCTTCTAGGGACAAAATATCTTGGTTTCCTGGAATCTTGGACATGGGAAGAAGCTAGGTCTAAAGAAGTCCAAAGGTTACACAGTGGCCACAGAAATTAGTTCATAGTTTTTTCTTTCTTTTTCCAACTCAAACTAAAATTTCAGCCAAAAACTTTGAAAGTGATATGTGTGTCTTAATTGCCCTAAGTTCAGTTTCTTGTATCTTGAATAAACTTGGTTTTAGAAACGGAATGGCCTTTTTTCTAACAATGAAAATCCTTATGCCTAAGTAGTGATGACCCAAATTAGGACATTTAGAGACACAAGTAATTTCAGAAAATCCTGAGAATATTGTTTTCTAATAACATTTTTCCCATGACCTAGTAAGGAAATCATGCAGTTACTACCTCCTTATCTATTTTATTTTTAGTAAAGTCAATGCTCAGAGGAGATAATGTATTGGAATAATGATATGTGAACTATACATTGGCATTTTATTATTTTATTTCATACTGGAACTATAATGCCTTCCTGTGATTATTAATGCAAAAATGCTCTTTAAAAAGTACCCCAAATGAAAAAACAGCTTAAACTTTCTTTCATGTCTCATGCCAAGGCTTGTGGAATCACAAAATATGGGGATACCACTATTTTGACTGCTTTAGAAACGTAGTGGCTTGCATTTCTTTAATTTTCAGCAGAACTTAAACTTCTAAAATATGTGATGTTTGTGGTCTTTTACACTGTGTCATTAGTCAGAGTCTATGGACACTTGTGGTTAGTTTCATGTTCATTTGTTAGCCAGTATGAAGCAGAGTACAATTAGGTTATGTCAACTAAATACAGGCAAAATTTTATTCAAGTATTTTTTAATAAAAAACTGTCAGACTATTCCCTCTCCAGAGTTCATTCATGCAAAGAAAACAGCTAATATTTTAGACCCATACCTAATACGGAAAAAATAATAATTTCTAAATCTGGGGTAAGACAAATGTGGATACAATCCTTTGGGGCTTTGTTCCTGTTTCCTGCATAAAAGCTGTAATTTCTGTAGTGTTCTTCCACCTCTTATTGCTTATGTCTAGACATAAATTGACCATAAAACAATATTAATATTGTATATTGACTTGGTTAAGAGTTTTTGTTTGGCATCAGGAAAGAACTTTGAACATTTTAATGGTACTTTCTGTAGCACAGTAGTCGTGAATGAGTTTATTTTAATGTAGGAATAAATTGGTTACTGAAGGTATTTTTATTATGCATCTCCTTGTAATTTCTGCCAAATAAACAAAATATTCCTCAGATAATTGGCCTATTAGTCTGTCACTTTCTAACTATTTTTTCTCTGCTGAATTAAAGGGCCCATAAATCCTAAATTCTTTATTAGCTTGCTGACTTTGCAGAGTTTGATGGTAAGTAAACTGGCATAGCATTAAAGCTCCTTACTGAAGGAAGACAATATGTCTTTTTGTATCGACTTCTGCATGATTCAATTTTCACTAAGTATCACCATGACCTTTATAACAGCACTGTGAACTTTAAAAGCCAGTTTGCATGTGGTGGTTAACTTGGTCTTGTATAAAGTGGTTCTACAAAGATGTCCAGATTTAATAAATATGCAGCTGATAGTCCAATAATGAATTTAAAAGGTCTTCAAAAATGCTGAAAGCAATAATTAAACATTTTCAGAAGGGGTATATTAATGGGATTAATCAGAAGTAAATGATTTTTCAATTTGCTTTGCAAATTATTTCAGATTTTTAAAATTATGTTTCTTCTCTCTACATTAAAAAAATCCTCTTTGAGCCTTGAAGTATAACTTTGAAGTTTTAAAATCTGGTAACTAAATAAAACACAAGATATCTCTTTCTATCACCATAAATATTGCTTTTGACTCTAACACTGAACTCCTCTCTGTGGTATCTGAGTGCTCATCTTCTGCTTTTTCCTCCTGCAGAGGGTATAGATACATCAGAATGCTGCAATGCTGAGGGGACTTGCTTTACTGCTGCAGACACTAAGTGTTCAGGGCTGATATTTGCACAAAAAGGTAAATCAATATTGATTAGACCTGAATTTGTGGTCTAGGTGTTTAAAGATATGAGATGCAAATCTCTTTCCTGTAATGTTCATATGTTCCCAGGAACTATTGCATAGTATAGACAAAAAATGGTATTACCATCAATGTACCAATTAGATGATAGGTCACAATCATGTGCAGAGCATTTCCACTGAAATTTCACTCTTAAAAAGACATTTTCTGCTATTTTGCTTTTTTTTCCTTCGCTCCCTCTTTTTTTTTTTTTTTAATGTAGGATGATTTGGTTTGGTTTTAGGTTTAGTTTTTGTTTTACTTAAGTTATTACTAAGACAAAAGACTCAGCTGTGTTGGAACAGAAAACCTACAAACAGGACCCAAACTTCATGAGAAAATGCTTCCGTCTCACATGCATAAATCCAAACATACATGCAAAATACACGGAGATATTTTTTCTGGGTATATTAGGAAGAGAGTGAAAGACAGTTCCATAAGCAAAATAGATTTCCATCTGTACTGCAAATTCTCTTTGCTGTAAGTCTCACATAGCTTGTCAAGGTTTACTTCATAAAAGAGTTGCAGTACCTAAGGTTTAGTGGTGATGTACAAAGTTTTCTTTACTACTGTGCTCATGACATGCACAGAGCATTTCTTAAATTTTCGTTGAATTTATAACAAATCTCTGTTCCTCAGAAGTAAACTTTTGGAATGTGATTTTCTTTTCATTCTGCTTCCCTCTTATTCCCCATGAATATACAGGATTAAAACCAGGCCTGTTTGTGAAATAATAAGGGTCTCTACAGTAGGACTGTGTGATTTATGCCAGGCAATTAAAATCAATTCCTAACCTACATGAAGCACTAAAAACTGAATTGCTCAACACACCGGGCTGTTGAGCACTGTGTGGTAGATTTTATTATACCATAAGTGCTTTACTATACTGTAAAAAGGAGAAGGTAATTGCTATATACAACTAATATATTCAATTAGGTAAGGATAATGTTTAATAGAGCTTTTTGTTGGTTTCAGTTGCAACTTGTGAGTTCAAAAGAGAAGCTGGAGTTGGGGAATTTCAGGATGCAAAGTGCTCTGAGTATGACATACGCTTCAACATGGCACCAAAGCTATCTTGCAAGGATGTGGTTAGTGTGTGCTTCTGCAGTGGCTGAGTGGGATGGCAGTCCTTAATCCATATTGATTCAGTCTGATAACTGGGATAACTGCAGGCTGTTACAATGTGTTGAAAGAGTGCATAGTTTTCCCAGCATGCAGCTCCCTAGACACAATCACATCAGGCTGTCTTCACCCTAAGAGCAGATCCAGAGAAATTTCTAATTTTTAAGATAAGACATGGGAACAGCCAAATATGATCACAAATTGTTACAGCAGCTGCATCATGCAGATCTTAAGTATTATTTTGTTATACCCCTGTGCAGCTTAGTGAAGGCATTTCCCTACTTAGCTACTATTTGCACAGAATCACGTAGTGCTATAGGATACCTGGATGTACCCTGGGTGTCTCCATGCACATTAAGAAGACAGATTCCCAAAGGTAAGCATCTGCTGAATCCTTGCCTAGAAATACTGTTGAGAACCAGGCACTGGAGTGCCCAGATCTGGCAGCCCAGATCTGTTTTTGAGAATTATTTATTCAGTGCTGGCTAAAAATGACACAGAACCGCCACAAGGAGAGATGAATATGCTTTTCATGTCTCCTTCTATTTCTGCTTTATCTCCTTTCCTAGCCACCAATCTTGACAGGCCAGTCAGACTCCCCAGCTTCTTCCTTAATCCAGCATCTCTAAGGTGCAAGAATATCTTTCATGTTAAATCTCACCACTGCAAAGAGCTAGCATTTTTTTGGGGGGGAGCTGTTGGTCAGTAGTATTGCCTGGCAGCTTACACCCATTCAGTTTGGTACCACAGGATTTCTTCCTCCTCTCACCTTTCTCATTTCTGGCTTTCATCTTAAAGCCTGAGGATTTAACCCTAGTGGATTTGATAATAATGAAGAAAATAAATGAAGAATATAGACGTATACTCACAGCAAAACAGTGCATGCAATAAAGCTGTTTGTCTCTTCAGGAGTAATTTCTCAATGCGCGTTGCTAGGATGCTTATATAGTAACATGTGCAATTTATAGCATTTCCTCTGGAAAGATCCAGATGAAATAAGACACGAGGCCAGCTGCTGTTCCTTTATTTTTTTTGGTTGTAGTTTTTGTTGTTGTTTTTGTTCTAAAAATTTACCTGTTATTTGGGTTTTATTGTTCACTTGAGGATATAAAAAATGCAAAAAGGAATAGTAACAGTCTCCAAGTCACTTTGTGTGCATAAGTTTTTTCCATATTAGCAAATTATGACACTTGAGTCCCCAGTGTGCCTGATTTACTTTTAAAATCTGCTTTCGGGTGATGGTTCAGCCCAAAGGAGTTGATACTTAATTTTCAATATTCCTCAAATGAAGATCTTTTGCTGACTGTGGAAATTCATGTGTGTCAGTGCAGCAAGGCTCCACTTTATCGCCCAGCCTATTGACAATCCAAAGGTGTCCTGGTGATGCTGATGAGGAGCAGTGCCTCTGCTCTAAATTTGGACTCAAGTAGCACAAGGTCTCTTGCAGCCTTCTTACCCTAGAAATGCCAGACTATGAGTTGGATGTCCCTCAAACTGCCTGACAGCAAAGGCATTTCATTCCTGACCACGCAGACTGTGCAGTCAAAGCATTCAGCAGAGGGGGAGAATCAAGCACTGAGCACGAGCTACTCCCTGCCTCCCACAAGGTTCTCCTTATTGAGCCAGTTCATTTCCAAGATATTTTTATTCACTGCCATTCTCCTCCTCCACCAAAAGACTGGGTCTCAGGCCAAAAATTCGGTGAATCCTCTACAGTCTGCTCCAACAGGCACAACAATAACCTAGTTAATAATGTTCTCAATGACAGCAGTGCTGCCTGCCCATGGTGGTCGTGGCAGATACCTGATCCCTTGGAGAAGTCAGGGAGGCTTAAAGAAGAAGGGTGGGGTTTTCATCTTGAAAAGATTTCTTGTGTGCCACTCTGTGAGGGGTTTCAGGCTTGTCTCTGAACTAGGATGACTGGTGTCACCCACGTGATATTTGAGGCAATATCTGGGAATTAGTTGTGTTTTATTGGCAACTGTGGCCCTGCTTCCTGCTGTCACATCTGTGCTGGTTTCTGCTCTGTCATTGTCAATGCCAGAAAACTCAACATGCAAGTGAGTCCATAGCTGCTGTACCACAGCTTCTGGTAAAGGATGCAGCGAGTGCTCAGGCTCCCCATTACTTCTGTCTGGTCCCCTCCAGCCACTCCACCAAGTCGTATGGGAGCACAGACATCATGGTTAAGGATGGTAACACCAGCAGCAGCACAATGAAGGTCTCTACAGCAGGTCAGGGAAGTCAAGTCCACATTTGTCCTGTACATTTTGTTAAATCTGTGTCTAATTTGTTAAAAATTAACATTCTGACTTGAATGAAGTGTCGTGATCTCACCAATCCTTTTCCTTATCCAGTGCAGGCTTTTGAACACCAGAGGAAACACACTGTGATTGTCTGTCTCTTAGCTCCTTCCTGCAAAGGCTTTGTGCAGCAGGGCTGAGGCTCAGGCTGAGAACAGAGATCCACACCCCCACAGATTGCCTGCTCCAGGCTGGAGTGGGACAGCGGGACAGTCATGTAGAGACCACTTGCTCCTAACCGCAGGCTGAAACAGGATTCAAAATCATGGTGAGACAACTCTTCCAAGCATCTCTGGGCAGGGGAACTAAAGCAGTCTCACAAGTCATTACTAAAAAGCTTTGCAGTCCCCAGACCTGCTTCTGTGCTGCCTCTCTGAGGTTTTTGGGGAGCAGGGACAGACACATAGGGGAAGGGGGGAGTGTAGAGGGTGGTACTTTTAGCCTCCATTGCTTCCTGCTTTTAGCCAAAAGCAGCATTTTGTCGGATACAGGAAGGTAGGAGCAGGGTCTGTCTAAGAGTGGGACTTTGAAAGTGAGCTTCTGGAGGAGGGAAGTATCCTTGGCTCTGTACCTGAACTACCTCTTCTGGAGGAAGGGAGGGAGGCAGGGAGGAAGGGACCATGAAATAGTCTGAATCTGAATGCAGTCATAATATAGTTGGCCTGCTCACTGCTGGCAGCAGTAAGCTCTCATTTCATAAGGTGAATTAAAAAAATCTCTGGAGACATCATCACTTTCTCAGACTATTACTATATATGTGTATACATACAGGAGAAATATTTATTTCAGTAGAATACTTATATTTTCGGGATTTTACAAGAAGGTTGCAAATTCTTTTTGAAAGGAGAAAAGCAATTCTTTCACACTGCTGAAAAATATATTGTATTTCTCATTCTCCAAGACTTTGCTAGCACACAAAATATTCTTCTTCTCTCAGTATCCAGGCTGTCTGTGTGAGTTGATGACAGTAAACCTCTGGCTATCTCCATTTGGTAATTGCTTGTCTTTGCTACTTGCTCTGTTTTCATGGGAAAGGATTCAGGAAAGTGGATTTTCAAGTGTAGTAGCCCAGGATTTTCTTTGTAGATGCCTGAAGAGGGAATCCAGAGTCCTGGATCTCCATGGATAAGGGTGGAAGAGCTAGAGATCAGTGCCTGGCAGAATAGGGCCAAGTAGTTTCAGGGAATGGTAAGCGGAGGGAGTGGTGGTATGAATGAAAATATGCTTGCACATACATTTAGAAATGAGCTACTTCTTGATCTTCCTTGTATCAGAACCACTGTGCTTACAAATAAGGAATTCTTTTCTTATTTAGCGCAGAAATGGTCTTTGTACTCTCTTATGTCAGCTGACTCCATGCCCTGTGTTTAAGAAGCCCCAAGGCTGGAATAGTTGTTTTCCTAGGGTCATACAGCAGTACATGTTTCAGCACCAATTCAACTTAGCTCAAAAAGCTAAAGTAATGCTAGTCTGGAAGCTAATATACCCAACTGCATTCTCCCTCTGTAGCAAGAGTTTGGTTCGTGGAGTACCAACTCTTTAAACTTACTTACATTTAAGGTCCACTTGGAAAGTAAGAAATATATTCTTATATATCTGTGAAAGTCATCTGAGAAGAAACCCAAGCATTTGGTTCTCTGATGTGAAAACTGCAATATTTTGCACAGCTGGAAGGTAATGGTAAGTATCTTCCCTTTTGGACCATTTCTCAGGTCAATAGAAGCATTAGTTTTTCTACACAAAGGGAAAAATTGATGTTCTCCTAAAATGGGTCTTGCAAGAACTGTTTTTGGATTTCTGCTGGGAAAGGGTTGCGTTTTTTTCTATTGGTACATTCAGATACAAACTGAAAAACGCTAGGTATAAGGGAAGGCAGTTAAAACCAAATTTGAAGTACAAAAAAATTAATAGATTGGGTGAATGTGGAAAAATTCTGACAGACTATGTAATTAAAAAGGTTTATTTACCTTCTTCTCTGTGACCAGAAGTATAGAAAGCCCAAAGGGAGGAGAAGTGGAATGAAAAACAATATTCTGTTAATAACCCAGCTGGTACAGACAAAGGAAGTGTCTGTGAGAGAGAGCAGAGGGGAAGCGGGAGAACACTGCCTGCTGTCTCCACATTTCCTAGTAAAAATGTAGCAGAATATTATGCCTATATTCCTTCTAGCTCCATATTCTGGGGGGATGCTGTCAGCACCTTTCATGACCCAATGCACTTTGAGTCTCAGCCCCACTAGGTCACTAGTCACCGTATGCTTTTGGTGAATGTTCTGTCTCCTGGGAAGGCACAGAACTTGAGCCTTTCATTCCTCTCTTTCCATGTCTTTGAGCCATAACCTGCTCCCTGAAGTCGTTGTTGTCATGGGATTTCCTTTTAGTGACCACAGACTGCATTGCCAAAGTGCACATGTTTTGCCACTGAGCAATTCTTACAGTTTTCTGTAGCAAGTGGAAAATGCACTGCTAACAAGGACTGTGAATGGGGCAAATAATTTTGCTTTTGCAGCCTAGAAGATTTGAAAATGCTGAGGCAGCTCCCTATTGTCAGAAGTACATTTGTAATTGATTTCTGTTCAGGATTAACAAGGTATATGAGTTCCTTCAAGAAAAGTTAGATCTAGATCAAGATTCTGATACTGTGTGATTGCCTTCTGCTTACAACTGGACAGTAGATTTATCCAGAAGGTTTGAGGTACAGGTGGAACTAAACCATCTAGTAACAGGAATCTATTATGTCATGCCAAGGTCTTCAGCATCCTCCTTATACAATTTTTCATTATGAACGTGTGTGGTTGAACACTACCCATTTATATGGACCTAATGGTGATCAGGATGTGGGGTGGCTACTGGGAGATCTAAGGAAAAGCAGCAAACTGAAAGGCAGCTAGCGTGGTTTCCCAGGCTGCGTTGATTTAAACAAACATGGCTGTTGCATGGAGCTGCCCAGTGCTTTTGAAGGGGAAGATGCAGACATGGACATCCTCTTCCTTTGATATTCATTTTACAATCTCCTTCAAGTGGGCACCGAAGTTTGATGGCATTTTCAGCATTCATTTAAATAGACTGAAATGACTCTGAGCCCCTCTACTGTAAAATCTCCACAGTTTGAAAAGGCATGGGGCAGCCCTGCTGAAAGTCAGAAAAAAACCCAGAGAACAAAGAACAGCTACAATAAATAATAATGTTCTGAAAAAAATTACCAGAAAGACTGAGAGCCTGCCACCATAAACATTATTTTGCAGGAAATGACAGTTCCTTGAAAATATTGAGCATAATTCTCTAAGGGAGAGAGAAAAACAACAATCCTTTTCAATTTTAGAATTGCCAGTGATGTCAAGGCTAAACCATTTCTGTCTTGTGATCTTGACTAGATGGTCTCTGAATACAAGTGCATCAAGAATATAAATGTAACTCTTCCTGTAACACTGGATCCAGCAGCTCTAGTCTGAGCATGGCCTTTACAGTGTGACTGTTGACTACGTGCCATGGTTTAACCCCAGCTGGCAATGAAGTACCATCCTGGTGCCAACTTATTTTCCCTTGGTGGGATGCATGAGAGAGTTGGAAGGGTAAACATGAGAAAATCCGTGGGTTGGGGTAAAGACAGTTTAAAGGTAAAGCAAAATCTGTGCACACAAGCAAAGGAAAACAAGGAATTTATTCATCACATCCTATGGGCAGGCAGGTGTTCAGCCATTTCTAGGACAGCAGGGCTCCGTCACACTTTATGGTGACTTGGGAAGACAAGTCACTCTTCCTTCTTCTTCCCCCAGCTCTATATACTGAGCATGATGCCATATGGTGTGGAATGTCCCCGTGGTCAGCTGGGGCCAGATATCCTGGCTCTGTCCTCTCCCAGCTTCTCGTGCACCCTCAGCCTTCTCGCTGGTGGGGTGGCATGAGAGGCAATAAAGACTTTGACTCTATGTAAGCACTGCTCAACAATAATAAAAACATCCCTGAATTACCAACAGTTTTCCTCGCAAATCCAAACCATGGCCCCATACCAGCTACTATGAAGAAAATTAACTCTATCTCAACCAAAGCCAGCACACCAAATTAGCAGCTTTTGTGCCTTACCCCAGCAGCTTGTTATGGAGAGGCACAGCTGCGCTGAACTGTTAGGATCCTGCTTAGGATTTGAACTTTGTTTTAAAGACACCACCCCTTCAAACATTCTGCCCGCACGTCTTAGTGGCTGGCACCTGCATTTTGGGTTGGAGATCTGTGACTGGATGCATGAGACAAGCAGGAAGGGGAGAAGAGGGCACACTGGTGTAAACCCTGTCCTCTCCATTTGAATAGGCTGTGTGACTGCAGAGGTGATGGATGGGGTGTATCCCTCCTAGCTATGGGACACCTCCAGGCTGATACATATTTCACACAGACACTCAAAAGGACTGTAACTATTTCTGCCCCTGTTTGTTCATTGGACAACAATTTGCTTCTAAAAGTTGGTCCTGAGCCTTGAGGATGCTGCTTGTGCCTTTCTTATGCTCAGGTAACAGTCAACGCTGGCACCTAAAAGCTCAGCATTAATTTAGAAACTTGTGTTTTACTAAGTACTCCAGCATGTATGCAGGGAAAGCACAAAACAATCATGGTTCTTGGGGGCTTCACCTCCTATTTTTAGACTATTTTACACATACATTTTTAAGTAAGAGAACTGTTGCTTCCCCCCAACAGTGGTTTAATAACTGTACAAACCATTTGATCACTGTTTTTGCAAAAGCTCTTCTTGAAAGGAGGAAGCTTCAAAACAAAGCAAAGACAGGAGAGAATAAGGGAAAATATTTCTGTAAAGAGAAACTGAAGGTCATTCCTCTTATCTAGTCTGTTTTCATCTGCAAAGAGACATGCATCATATGTTTAATAAAATATGTGATCCCAGCCAAAGAGTTCTTATCCTCCTCCATTGCTTTTAATTCTGTGCTCTGTTCGCAAATACGCAGAAGTTACTTTAATATGGGTTTGGAAAATAGTGAGAGGAGAACGGCCTGGAAGACAACCACTGCAAAGTTATTTGTGGGTATTTTACAAATAGATACAAGACATGGAAGAAGGGGAAAGGTTTTTCCCTTTGCAGGTGTATTTGTAAACACAAGGGACAGGAGGAATCAGGGGAAGGGCAAGAAGGAGATCTCCCTGTCTTGTCCCTAGAATAATAAAGCTCAGCTCTGCCTCCAATGCCCATGATATTTGAAGCACCTCATTCTCAGTCTGTGCTCAGTGTTTGAGTCAGGTATTTCACTGCAGTTCTAGAGGCACCAGTCCCAGGTCTAGGCCAAAGCCTACATCCATGTCTTAGTTACCATACCCGGATACCTGTGCTTCGATGTCTGAGGGTGGTAGTGACAGTGTTTAGTCTGGGTTACTCTTTTGTGTCTCTTAACTACAAAAGCCAACATGTTTTTATCACTTTGGATAAGGTGATAAAATATAAAGTTTAGCATTATGCTCAACTATGTTCCTTTGTATCAAAATAAAAATATATCACATAGTAACAGTAGCAAAATTTAATTTTTTAAAGACATATTAAAAAGATGTCTTTTCACCCTCTGACTTTTCTCTTTCGTCTTTCTAGTCCTTGTTTTACAGTAAATAGAATTTTTTTTTTTAATTGCTTTTGCCAGTCTCCCGGAGGAAACTTGCACAAAAAGGACAGAATATTGTAACTGATAGGTCGGTATCACTGTGCTCTTCATAGCTGTTCAGGATTCTCCTGAACATGCAGAAGAAATGAATGCAAGTTATGTGACGAGGTTCATTAGTGGGATGTTGACCATTTGGAATTTTTGAAAAGCCCATGCAGAATTTTGCAAAAAAATATAGTCAACTTTGTGGTTGCCCAGGGGAAATACACACTTGGATAATGTTATGCCACTTAATTTTTCATTATAAGACAGTTTGCTCAAAATTCAGGAATTCCCTTAATGTCCAAACTAATCTATGTACGTAGCTGTGGGCTGATCAAAACCTGTTGCCCTCTACTGTTGAATTTTTATCATAGAATCATGGAACGGCCTGGATGGGAAGGGACCCTAAAGATGGTCTAGTTCCAACCCCACTACCATAGGCAGGGGTACCACTCACTTGATCAGGTTTCTCAGGGCTCTACCCAACCTGGCCTTGAACACTTCCAGGGATGAGACATCCACAACTTCTCTGGGCAACCTGTTCCACTGCCTATCACCCTCTGAGTAAAGAATTTATTCCTAACATCTAATCCAAACCTGCCCTCCTTTAGTTTAAAACCATTGTCCCTTGTCCTGTCCCTATTTGCCTATATAAAAAGTCCCTCTCCCTCTTTTTTGACAAGCCCCCCTAAGGTACTGGAAGGTCACAACATGGTCTTCCCAGAGCCTTCTCTTCTCCAGGCTGAACAACCCCAGGTCTTCCAGCCTGTCTGCATACAAGAGGTGCTCCAGCCCTCTGATCCTCTTCATGTCCCTCCCCTGGACCCACTCCAACAAATCCATGTCTTTCATATGCTGGGGACTCCAGAGCTGGACACAGCAGTCCAGGTGGGGTCTCACCAGAGGGGAGTACAGGGCAGAATCATCTCCCTTGACCCTCTGCCCACACTGCTTTTGAAGCAGCCCAGAAGTGCACTTTGGGCTGTGAGTGCACATCACTGGGTCATATCCAGCTTTCCATCCACAAGAATCCCCAAGTTCTTCTCATCAGGGCTACTCCCAAGGAGTTCCTCTCCCAGTCTGTGCTCATGTCTGGGATTTCCGCAGCCTAGATTCAGGACTTTGCACTTGGGTTTGTTCAACTTCATGAGATTCTTGTGGGCCCACTTCTCAAGCTTGTCCAGGTCCCCCTGGATGTCATCCTGTCCTTTTGTTGTGCCAGCTGCACCACTGTGCTTGGTGCCAGCTGCAAACTTGCTGAGGGTGCACTTGATCCCACTGTCTGTGTCACTGATGAAGATATTGAAGAGCACCTGTCCCAGGACAGAGCCCTGAGGGACATCACTTGTCACCTACCTCTGCCTGGACATAGAGCCATTGACCACAACTCTCTGTCTGTGTCCGTCCAGCCAATCCCCTACCCTGCTAATTTCTCTTTCCAGCTGAGCTGAGTTGACCAAGGAGAGGTAAGGATGCAAAGAGCTTGTTTAATCAGCCTAATTCTGGGTATCTCAGGCTATAGACTTGTGACCTCATGGCAAAGAATGCTACTGTGCATAGGAGCTGGGCAGTCCTGGCACTCTGCTGCCCTTCTGTCCTACTGCCCATAAGGGCTTGTGATGGGCAGGTAAACCAGGAATGGACTCACTACCAACCCTCTAGTCTTGCTAAGGATTTAATGGAGGGAGGGATGTGTATCTTCAGAGAAGAATCAAGCACTCTCAGAGCAGGAGCTCTGGATTGCCCTCTGGAGGTGCCTGTAGCTCTCACTTTATTGGAAGACTGGGCTCCCAAGTTGAGTGGTGAAAATAGCCACGTATGTAAAATGTACCACACACCTAATCTTTACGTGTCCCCACTTCAGCTATCAAACAAGTCACCATGAGAGCAGAGGTTTGTGCAGCAGCAGAATCACTTGAGAAAGTGTAGTGGTGCAGATCATTTGACCTTGCTGCTGCTACTGTGTGTGTGTTTTAGGGCTGGGAACCACCTACTTGAGCCTCGTAGGAGTAGGACAGATGCAAAACTCATGCTTGCTTTGCCCACTTTGTGCCACTTGCAGGCGGATGCCTCATGGATCTGTCACACGTGAATTACCTGAATTCCAGTGCACCTCTCTGTAGAAAAATAATTGAATCTGATACTATGGAGCTCCTTGTGCTTCTCTGGAGATTGACTTGACCCTGTTGTGAATAATAAACCTACTCAGAAATCAAATCCTCTTGCCATATTAAAACCTGCATTTCCTTTTTTTCTGGGCAGAGTCAACAGTGTGTTCAGTTACTATTGTCTTATTTTCAGATAGATTTTAGTAATTTTAAGAGCAGAAATACAAATAAAAAAGAAAAATACAGAATTAGTGGGAAAACACAATAGAACTACCAGGGTAGGTACAACTCCTTTATACATAGCTGAAAGGATCTATTCCCAGAATGAATTCAAAAACTTTTTGTTTATACTCTCTCTATAATGCAAATGGAAAATTTTGTATCTTTGGATAATGATCCAAAAGATTCAGAAGCAGTGAAAAGAACCTCATTATCTATCAAAAAGTAGTTCTGCTTTTATAATTCTGGGATTTTTTTTTGTTTGGTTGGTTTTGGTTTTGTTTTTAAACTTGTTTTTGTTTTTATTTTTGTTTGTTTTGGTTTTTTTATTTATTTAAGAAACAAGTTTGGGAATGCTTACATGGGATCCAAAATATTTTCCATGTTCACATGCCTGCATCGATTTTACATTCAAATCTCAGTTAGCACCCCAGACCACAGGAACATGCAGAATCACAGCATCATAGAATCATTTAGGGTGGAAAAGATCTTTAAATCATTGAGTCTGATGACTAACCCAGCACTGCCAAGTCCATCATTAACCACGTCCTTAAGTGCCACATCTACACATTACTGAAATACCTCGAGGGATGATGACTCAATCACTTCCCTGGGCAGCCTGTTCCAGTGCTTGACAACACTTTCAGTGAAGAAATTTGTCCTAATATGCAATCCAAACCTTCCCTGGCATAACTTGAAGTGGTTTCCTCTCATTTTAGAGAGAAAATGATATTTAGATTATTTGGAGGGTTTTTAATTAGCATTTTTTGTCTATTACACAATGCTGAATCAAACTGGTATCTGAATGAAGACTTAAAATTGAGCTTGTTTTGAAAAAAAATATTAATTAGGATTCCATCCTGTGACTCCAGTCATGTGCTTTGTAAGCTTTGTATGCTTTTTCCAGTGGTGTTCTTCCTCTTAAGAATGAAGGCAGTGTTTTTCTAAGACAAACTTGTCCTCTTGTGCCATGAAACAGATGTGTTACAAGCAGTGGTATTCCAGGTTTTCTCACACTGGTCAGTGTGCTTGTCCTTTGCCAGCTTTGACTCCTTGGCTTAGAGGAGAGTCCATGCCTGTTGTCCAGGATATCACTGATGTGTGCAGGGTGTCTGGTCCTTGGTGTCACATGATGTTTGAGAGCTCAGCTTGAAGCTCTCTCCTTAGTTCAGCAGTAATAATTTGGAGCTGCTGAATTTTCACTACTAAAGAAATATCTGTCTGACTGCAGAAACAGTCCCTGTAAATGAATTAACAGGGATTTTTTTTTTTCTTTAGCTGTCAGGCAGCATGCATGACTTTCCTGTTTCACCTCAAAGTGGACTAAATTTCTAGCATTATTATCTAATTATAGCACCGGTCATTGGAATGGAAAATTATTGTTGCTTGGTTTTCCATTGTTGGTTGCTCTGGGGACAGATACCTCTATCCAAACCAGTTAGTTTTAAAAATTATTTTTAAATGTATACTGCTGTATGGAGCAACCCTGCCAGGTAATTCTCTCTTTTGCCTGGAGCCATTCATCAGCTGACTTCCTCTCCTACTTCTTGACTCCCTCTTTCCTACCCAAGACAGGGATGAAATACATGTGTGTGCAAACATAAAGCCATTTCCTTCCCTTCTCTTCCTCATTTTGTCCATCTCCTCCCAGCCAAGTTTATCCTTTAGTTGCTAAGGGCTTCTCTCGAGGAGTTTATCCGGCAGGGACTGAAAAAAATGAGGAAAGGGGAGAGGTGAAGGACTACGTGTCTGCTCACCCATCAGGTGACGGAGATGAGGCATACCAGCAGCTTTCCTAGCAGATCCCTGCTGAAGCCACTTCCTAACCTGAAACTCCCATCTGCTTCCTTACACTGCAGATCTGCCTGAGGCTGCCTAAGGTGTGGTAAAAACACACACAGATTTTATAAGGTTTTCATCTCTGTTTAAAGGGAAGAAGAGGACAGGATGTGCTTCTCCAGCCCTTTCAGAGAGCAGTAGTAGGCTCTGCAGAAAGACAAGGAGGGATGAGGTGAAAGATGTGAGGAAACTGAAAAGAGGCATCAGGCTGAAGGCGTTTCATTGTCTCACAAGAAGGGAGTGCTCCCTGCCCATGACCCCACATGAGTGAAGAAGAGTGATTTTAAGGCATGCCTGCCCACTACCCAGCCCTCAGGAATGATGCACTTCAGTCACAGTCAGCCTAAACTGGATCTGAGCTAAGGACCTGCAGGAGTTAGTGGTTTCCTTGATTGCGTAGGCTCAGCTGGAGAAAGGAGTTCTGGCTGAAGCACAGGTGTGTGAAGTGATGTCTGCTCTTTCACTTGGGTAATAAATCTATTATTTTACTGTTATACTGCTCCACAGAGAATTCTGGTTTTGGTCCAGCCTGCTTTGGGATCTGCTCAGCCTCATTTCTCTTTGCTCTGCGCTGATGCCGCCAGAAGTGTAAATTGCGACGGTGCTTCTGTGATGCAAGGACCCAGCTCTCCGCCAGCTGCTAATCATATCCTCACCACCGCAGAGCATCACTGACAGCCATTTCCAAAGGAGTCCAGATGAATGTTTCATGTTTTAATTCCAGCTAGCTCAGATCTGTTGCACAGCTCTGTGTTTACAACAATCTGTGCAGGACTGTCTTGGAACCACTTAATTTCATCACGCACTTTATGATCATGTTGTAATTATCCATAGTCAAACCAATGATCTTGATTACAGAACATAATGAAGAAGAATTGTATTTTGTGGCATTGTTCCAGCTTGTTTTAAAGTTTTCCTTAAAATATGCTTGAAATGTAAATGTATTAAACAAATACCCTAAATGGTTAATTCTTTTTCAGTGACGAGTAGGAAATTTATTACTTGTGTTTTTTTCAGACTGAAAAATACTCTTGACAAGCTCTGCTCTTTTACTAGACAGTTTTAATTATGTGATATGCCTGTTTGTTATTTGACAGTCTGCTCATGTTTGGACTCAGAACATGCAGGGGAAAATTTGTGGTTCATTGTTTATTGAACAATCCTTTCAGACTTTGCACAATCTTTTCAAAAATTCTTCCAGTGTATAATGTGATTACATGCAGGCAGGTAAACCATGCAAGCTGAATTGGAATTATTTTTCCTGTTTTTTCTTGATCACTACTGAGGTGTGGTGCGTAAAATTCCCTGGCATAGTTTGCCTCAGCAATCAGAGAAATCTGATAATCTAATCAGAAAAATATTAGCGGTACTGATAATCCTTAACTGTTGAAGCTATCCTATATTTCTTATTCCATCAAGAAAAGAAACTTGCAAGCAAACAAAACAGTGGCTCACCTGGTGAAGCTTACTTGATTTGAAAGGAGCAAACACAATGTATAATTTTTAAAATTTACTCCTAATATGAGTAAATTCACAGGTATGTAATGTCACAGCTCTGTGCGAAGATCCCACTTCCTTCCACCTTGTCTAGCCTCTCTTGTTAATGGCTATGGAAAAGCTTTCCTGTATTATTGATGCAGCCACACAATGCAAGCTGGAGGAGCTTGGGGATGTGTTTCCATCAGTTCAGTCAGCAGCTGTGCTTTTTTAGTCCCCTGCACTGACCACTAGACAATGCCATTTCCCTTAACAGTCATAATGAATGTTGCTCCTGATGATTGACTTGTGATCTATGAGGAAGTGTTCAGTAGTCAAGAACAGATTCCCTTTATAATTGCCTTGACAGTCAGTGACACTTTGAGACACCGTTTGGATTCTGCCAGGTTTGATGTCCTACAAAATGTGATGAAACTAGAGCTGCCTGAGTATGCGACAGATCTCTGCTGTTGTGTTTTACATTATTCTCAGGTAAAGTTAATAACATTTTGATGCTTCCTAATTGATCAGATTGTAAAACCCATCAGAAGAAGCCCAGCAATCAACAAGAGTTTCTATAAACAGGTATTTACTGAGCAAGATGAAAGTTCTAGACAGACTCTGTGACATGAATTGTGAACACTAACAAAGGCTAGGAGGCAAAAAAAAATCAGACCTTTGGTAATGCATCTGATTTTAGAAAGTTTCTGCACACCCTGTGCCCAGTTCTAATTCATCTGAAATGAGTGGTGAAATTGTGGATTAATGAATGGAAGATAAATCAAGCATGGAGGAAATTTGGAAGCTCCTAAGAAATGTTCCTGCTCTGCTGGTGCAGCTGAACATTTCTAAGGATGCCTACTCAGCATACATTTGAGTGGAATGAATTTCCTTATTGTAAGGCAAGACAAGCTCATAATTTAAGAAGGTAAAATAGTTACTGACTACTGCTGGTACTGGGGAGTTAAACTTACTCTGAACCAAAAAGCAGTCTGAACTATTTTTTTTTTAACTTTTTTTGAACCAGAACTGAACTTGAATATTATTTTGATGTTTAGCTGAACTTCATGCTGGAAGTGAACAATAACAGCTTCAGTCAGAGCTGAATGTGAACTAAGCTTAAAAACTGAATTGCTTGACTCCTGGTGAGCCACTGCATGCTGTTCCCCCAGCTGCTGACAGGGCTGAGCAGGAGGAGAATAGGTACGACGAGCAGGATGTTTTCATGTATTCTTAGGGAGCATGGATCAAGAGACGTAACACGCTAGTTAATCATCACTGCAAATGTTAAAGCCATTTCCTTCCCCACAGGTCCCCAAAGCAGGACTCTCATATTGTAAGAATAACAAATATAAACCAGCACTGTACAGCAGTGACTGCCCTGAAAAGGCTTCAGTAACTTCTCATGCCTCTCAGTGGAACTTAATGCCTTGCTGCCTCTTTATATAGAGGAGTTTTGTTTCTTCAGCTAGTTTAGCACTCATTTATGGAGCTTGCCAACTGTACGGATTGTGTGATCACATAATATATACATATATACATGTATCCTTAGACTAGCCCTTGTTTATATTATTCAGAGTCTGTGAATGTTAGAACAAAGCCATGAGTTCATGATTCAAACAAACAAGAAAGCTCAGGCAATTAGAAGCTGTTTTTCTGAACAGCACTGTTTTGGACAGTCAGTCAGCTCAATACAGTCAACTTCAACCACCAGTTCTAAATGGTTATATTCTACCTAATGGAATTGGTGACACAACACATTTTGAATTTTTTCTCTCCTCCCCAGTAGTTCTCTTGGCTTCTAACTCTATTCACTGCCACTGATTTTGCATACTGGATGAGATGGGAACAATATTTTTCCAAAATAACCCTAAGTTATCGTTACAGAGAAGGTGACAAGGTGAGGTAGAGCAAATCTTTTCATGGCTGAAGTCTGTTATTTTATAAAAGTAAGATCTTCTTCCCACTCTTTATTAGGCTTCATCAACCTCCCCAGTGCTAAAATGTTTTCACCTAAGGTGGGAGTGCCACACCTGGGTGGCTGAGATCCTGGTAGGTGAAAGTAAGGGAAAGAAATGCTGGTAGGTGATGACATAGCTGCATCCACTGCTAGCACATTTACTGGATGCTGAAGGACTCACACAGTCTGGCAATTTCCTGTGGTTTGCAGAGGGAAAGAGGAAAACTGTGTGGCCCACAGTGTGATTTCAGTAAGCTGTAAGCCCTTAGGGAAGAAACAAACCTCCTGCTTTATATTCAAATTGCTTTTATGCCACTTGCAAAACTGGCATCAGCTAAATAAGCTCCTGGCTTACTTCTAGATATTGTTCTCTATTATGTACACTTACTCCAACAGACCCTTTCCCCTTTAATTCAGTTTCTCTTTCTGTATTTCCTGTATAATTAAGTTTCTCTTTCTATATCGTAGTCAGAGTCCTGTGCTTTATTTCTTCCATGCTGGCTAAAGTGCTTTTCCAAATTTGAAGTTAATGCATAATTGTTTCTGTCAACAGCTGAACTACAGAAGGCATACATGATTCTTGGTAAGGCTTCATGTATTTTTTTATACTTTTTACCACTCCAAAGGCGTGGTTGGACGATGGATGTTTGGTTGTTCTCTCAAAATTCTGTGTATGCAAACAGTTAACTCCCAGCAGTTGTGGGAAGGAGATGTTACTGACACGAAAGACATTTTAGCCAAAAGGTGGCACTGCGGCTGCATAGATTTTGCAGTAGACGAGCAGTCTGGTAAAATGTAAGGAGCCACACAATAGGTGTATTTAAACTCCTCTTTTCATACCGTGTAAATGGTAAGTATTGAAAACTGGCTAATAATTTCCCGAACATTAGCATAAGATCAATGCTTCCTGAAGTAAAGAATTTGGTAACTGTACTACAAACGTAATAGATACTTTACCCTTGCTTTGGTGAATTTGAAAAACTCAAAATCAAAATAAAAACAACATCAATAAAACAAAAAAAACCCCAAGCCCGATCATTATCTGAAGATGTGCTGCCAAAATGCAGAGAATGTTTCAGCTATGCATGTGTCCTACACATAGAGATTACTATTAACTGCTGCTTTGTAACCTCCAGGGCAAGGAGAGCTTCCTCGGGAACTTTAAATTTTCGAGACAGATCCTGTGGTCTTAAAACAATGCTGGGATTGACTTTATCACAGGCTGATCCGATACTTTAGCAGATTAAGTACTTGCTGATCCTAGTGTTCTGCCGCCTACAGACACCATCACTAGGTGTATTCACAAAGACTGATGTGCACAGAAACCTGTGCCAGAAGATTGAGAATCACATAACCCGGCTTGGTTCATGGTCGAGATGTGTGGGTGAGCCACGCTGGGCCTGAATGTGGGAAGGGAGGGAGCAGTCTCCACAGGCTGTGTCCTGACACCGAGTTGAGGCGTCGCATTCATCCTGCCGGCACCGGGCTTCGTTGCAGTCTCTGTTAAGACAGACAGAGGTTACATTTTAACTCCACACACTGCCTGTGAACTGACTGTACCTGCTCAGAGGAGGCTTAGGCTCTGGTGATAGGGTTCATTCCAACAGACCCGTTAGGCACATGGAGTCTGTAGCTGATTTTTCTTAGCTTTCCTGAGCATTTTCCTATATGTAAGTCTAGAGTTCTTTACTTCCCAAATATACTTGTATCAGATTCTGTTAGCATGTTATGTAATATTTGAATATCTGAATAATTGCCATTTTTCATAAAACAAAAATCAGATGTCTGCATAGCTCAACACTTGTCATTTGAACCCCCCAAATGCATAGTTTTAATTTTTTTCCTTAAAAGACCCTTTGTATTTTCCTCTGAGTCACGTTCATGTTTGCAAACATTTTTGTCTGCAACAAGGATATGAAAATAATTTTAGAAAGCACAGCAAAGCAAAATATGCTTAAGTAATTAGAAGAGGAAAAAAACCCCAAAACAAACTTTCAAACAAGACTTAAAAGAGCAAAATCTAGGACTCTTTGCATTTGAAGTAAGACTGGATGAGGTCCTTCACCAGGAAGAAGGGCTGAGAAATTATGTCAAGGACCACAGGGTCACTGCTCCTGCTTTTTCTTAGCCCAGATCTTGCACGGGAGTGAAGTTACCTAAAGCACTGCCCCAAGGAAGAGGATGTTCAGTCTAAACTTCCCTCATTTAAGTATGAGAGATTGCAATACATTGCCAAAAATGAAACACGTTTTTATTTGTATTGATAACAACATTATTAACTTTCTATTTTACAGCATCATTATTTCAACCCCACCTGTGAGGTTCATTCAGTACACGCACAGGGGGACACACCAGCTGGGCCTTGAAGCAGTCCCTTTAAACCCACAGCACTTTCTAACCAACACCGTATTTTAAAGGGTAAAAAGCTTTCCAGAAAAGTCAAATACATTCCAGCCACCGGAGATCTATTTTTTTTCCAGGCGACAATTTTCTTGTGGACCTAAATGTGCTGCTGAAAGGGGGGCGGGAAGTGAACAGATTAGAGAAAACCGCTCCCCAATCAAGAAAAAACCCGTAAACAACAAAAATTTAAACAAACAAACAAAAAGAAAGTTAAAAAAAAAATTGGTTAAACCCCCCGCTCAAAACCAGCACGAAAAGAGGCGTTAGGGAAAACCGGCGAAGTTTTCGGTGCAGAACAGGAGCCAGCGCGGTGGCAGGACGGTCCCCGCGGAGGGGGCGCAGGCAGGGGCGGGGGCAGAGGAGGCGCGGAGCGGCCCGGCCCCGGCGGCGCGGGGCGGGGCGCGGGGCAATTCCCTCGCGGGGCGCTCCGTGGGTGCCGCCGGCTGNGGAGGGGACGGGCGATGCTCCGCCGCCGCGGCGGCTCCGCTCACGGGCGACCCTAGGAGCGGCGGTGGCGCGCAGAGAGGGACGGCTCTCCGGCCGGCCGGCCGCGACCCCCGCCCGCCGCGATGGCCAGCGAGGTGGTGTGCGGACTCACCTTCCGGCTGCTCCTGCCCGTGTGCCTGACTGCCGGTACGTCCCTCCCTCCTTCCCTCCCTCCCTCCGTGGGTCCCCGGGCGGGTGAGCGTCCCGGGGCCGTGGTACTGCCGTCGCTGCCGTGGGCCGGCGGCTTGGGGGATGCTGCGCTCTCCTTCCTCGTGGCATCTTCCCCGTTCCGCTGTTTTTCCAAGAAACTTTGAACTTTGTAACTCGCCCCTAATTTCTTAAATGTTAGTTGTTGTTATTAATTTTTGTCGCCGTTGCTGTCCGCCCGGGGTTGCGGGGCTCGCACGTGTGGCGGGGCTCTGCTCGCCGCCGCGGCACCGGCGTGCGGGGCTCCGCGGGGCTCCGCGGCTCTTCGTTCGGAACAGCTGCCGCTGGTTCCCGAGTCCCGCGTCGTCCCGCACCCTCGGGCAGCGCGTGGGAGAGAGGAGGATTCAGGGCTTGCCCACCAGGTAGGCTGGTTCAGCCGCCGTGTTAGGGTTTCGGAGGTACTTTGTAAAGGGAAGAGTGAGCGTCTTTCAGAAGGAGCAGTTCTCAAATTTACGGAGGTTTTCAGCAGGGAGATTTTCCTTACTTTGAGAGAGAGAAATTTCAGTTTATTAAATCGCGTTACTTAGCAGGCGGCCATCCAAGAAACGAATTATTTTTGGATGGAGAACTGCGGTGTCCAGCCATGGGTGAATATGCTAATATTAATCCGTGCCCTCCGCACAATTTGAAAAAACTCTGTATACAGTCTCGCTTGCCCGTTGGATCGCAGGACAACGGGGTGGCCTCGAAAGCCGAGGTTGCGGAGGGCGGGTCGGCCGGGGCTGGCGCCCGCCGGGGCGATGGGGGGCTGCGGGGCGGGAGCTGGGGAAAGGGGGCCGGGAATGGCACGCCGCGGAGAGAAACCCATCGATGGTCAGCCCGCGTTGCGCATCCTCCGCGGGCGACAGAGCGGTGCCGGCCGTACCTTGCGCTGCAGCCGCGGGGCTCCCGGGCTGGTCCCGGGCCGCCGCCAGCCCCTTCCCGGCCGCGCGGAGCGGGCGCCCAACGCCCGGGCTGCCGGCGCCGGCTCCCACTGTCCTTGCGGCTTTGCCGTTCTCCCAGGACCGGGCTGCCCAGCGGCCCCCGAAACACGCAACCTTCCCGGGGTTCTGCCCTTGATTAACCCCGTGGTGGCCCGGCCAGCGCCTCTCTATTTCAGCTTCTTTCCCTCCACCCTGCCCGGGAGCTGCCCCACACTCTTGGTTCCAGATGCCCGCCACTGCCTCCGACTTCTCCTCCGGGAAGAAGGACGCGGATCCCATCCTCAGCCCCGCCGGAGGCATGCGGGACCCAGGGCGCTCCCTGGTGCCTCGCGGTGTGCAGCCCTCCCGCTTTCTCGGCCTGGGAATGAAAATGCACTTTCCCCCCGTCGCTTTGCCTGAGGCCGTGTGGTGGGTGCTCTTAGCACGGTTGTATGAGGGGTGAGATGGAGGCAGCTTTTCAGACCATCACCAGCATCTGCACCCACTTTCTGCTTCTTCCAGAGATCGTGGCCTCCCCGCAGGTGCCCAGCCCTGCTCTTGGGTGGCCACCACTGGTGCTGGGAAGGCCACAGTTCCACAGATCCATGGGGGCAGATGAGGGGCTTTAAGGCTGTCCCTGTGCAACCAGTTGTATGTGCCTTGGTGGCTGGTGTGCAGGATTGCTGTGTGTGGAGGAGCTGCGTGGTCATGCATGGGGCAGGTGGTGGGATGCCTTCAAAGCCAAGGGGTGGGGGTGTCAGGCAGGTCTTTCAGTGCCAGAGTTAGGCATAGGGCTAACCCCCCATTTGGAATCAGTTGGGCCCCCTATTTTCTTTAAATTTATGAAAGATCACTGAAGTATGGATGAGGATGAATTTGCTGGAAAGACGTGGGGACAAGAAAAGATTCTAGAAAGAAATGGTGTTTAGGTGAAACTTTTTAGTATTACTCTAATAATGTAATATCTTGCTGTGATATTAAAATAGGAGGGGTGTTGTTCTGTCAGGTGCTCAATCTGGCTCTTGCCAGACTCTTTCTGTAACAAAACAAGTTGAGATAAAATGGTTTTGCTGTCCATATTCCCGATATTTAGTAATGCAGAAGTACTTTCGCATTGCAGTAATACCTCCACAGATGAGAACTGATGTTGTCATGAATTGCTTATGCTCATAAATCTTACTCATCTGAGGATTAATCGAAATATAAAACCTGAAAGAGGCACTTCCCATCCTGAGTACGAAAAAGAAATCCCACTGCGGAACTTTTGGGTTTGGACCTCGCGATCTTGTTCAGTTGGATTTGAGAGAGGAATTGCTAAATGGACAAACAGCTTTTCTCTTACCTTCATTTACCATGTCTGTAGGTGTTAGTTTTTCCCCTTTACAAGCCCTTAGCAGAGTCCTCACTAGGGTGAAACATAATTCAGCCTGCTCCACGCTTGCACTTACCTCGCATCTGCACCTGAGTTATCCCTGAGCCAGTGCTCTCTTCCTTTCCAAAGCATCAAGGAAGTGTTTCATGGGCTTCTGGAAAAGGCTTTTTAGAGTGATGTTTTTTTGTATGGCTTACAGTGAGGTTACATCCGCAGCTGAAAAGCTGCCACAAGGACTCACTTCAAAACTGATGCTTTTGTGTCTCCTGCCCCTGTCTGGGCAGTGAATGTGTCTGGCACTGCCAAAAGGGTGGTAAAATATAGAGTGGTTCTTTTGGTTCAGAATCCATTGTGTGGGATTTTAAAATGCTCAATTACTACAGTTTCTTATCATGGTATAATTTGCTTTTCTGTTTCTAAGACTAGAAAGTAACGAGGCTGGAGAGCCCTGACCAGGTGTGTGGAGGGCAATGGCAGCTGTGGCAAACTCATTAAAAATAGCACATCTGCTAAGCTGAAAACTGATTCTTTAAATACTGTTAAAATTGTTAATGCTTTTAGTTCTTGATATCTCAAATACCTTAAGTTTACATACTTTAAAAATAAATACTAATGCTAGTTTGCATTTATGAAAAAATGTCAGTTTGCTGGGATGAAATGCTTTCCAAACACTGATCAGTACCACATAACTGAGAAAACAATTCCTTGTAAGAGTTTTTAGGATCGGATCTGTAGCACTGAGGAGTCTGATCTTGTGCAGGTAAGCCTAGATGTATCCATTTAAAGCTCAAGAATGATGCATTTTGAGTGTCTGATGAAGACAGGAAATTTAACATGCACGAAATGAAAGGCTTTGGAGATTGAAAAGCTGATTGTAGGCTCATGACTTCAAGGTTGATCCTGTCATGTTATTTTCATGGATAAAAATCTTACGTTCAGTCCAGTGTGATCCTCAAATTTAAATAGTAACTTACAGTAATGTGAACCTTATTGCAAATAAAGTACTGTGTTCTGTAGTAAGACTGAGAGAGTTGGATACTTTATTGGATTTTTTTTTAGTGTGATTACTGCAATGTGATATTTTTCTGTATTGTAGTAGTACAATGCTGAAAAAACAAATAACAAAATAGAGGAGAGGGAGCTTTTGGCGCTGGTGGTGGAAAGTGGGCTGTTTGTGTTTTGTCTTTTAAAGCTTGAGCCTTGCTCTGAACCTGTCTTTTTTTTGTTACTCATATGTACTTGAAACATGCAAGAAGTGATTTGTTTTGTTGAAGTAAGGCATCAGAGCAATCCTTTGGTAATTGCTTTCTTTGGTTTATAGAGACTTCAACCACAAAGTTGGCTTACTTGATAACAATTTTTAATTATATTGCTTCCAATTGTTTTACTTCACACAAAATTAATTAGTTTTCTCTTAAGCAAAATATGGTTATTTTCAAATGGGGTGCTGGGGAAAAAAATGCTTAGGACATTTTTCCTGAGCCTGGCTTTCTCTGGGTTTTGACTGATGCTGTGGGATTGTGTGTTATCAGCAAATGGGCTTCAGTGAGGTAATTGCCTGGCCCAAGTGCTTCCCAGAAGTTACACTTCCTTTCTGAACTTTTGAATTTTGACCCAGATGAACTAAGAGTTGTAGAAGCTTCTAGAAAGCTTGGGGTTTTCTGAGGGGTTGAGTGCAGGTGTCAGTGTTTTGTAAGCAATGGTAGGTAAAAAGAAAATATTTTAGAATTTTTTTGGTGATGGAGTTCAGATATTATTTGGAAATTTTCACTAGTTTCTTGGAGCCAAATACTTAAACTCCTGATAAATAGCAGGAATTCCTTTTCTTCCTTTTGTTTCTCATTTCAGCAACCATTACTCATGAGAATGATATTGAATGAATCAGAATTAGCATCTCTTCAGGATATAAACAGTAGGTTACGGAGAATATTTCTTAAATCATTAACAGTATTTTCAAAAATATGTGTATTGACCTGCTAGAAGTGCCTCAGTGGGAGTGAGGTCTGTGTTCTGCCTTGGAAGCAAAAGGTAGGTTCCAGGATGCTTGGGTGATCTTTTATCCCCAAATTAACAAATATTGATGAAAATTTTGAAGGGGAAATACCTGATTTACTACATTACCAGGTACTAAAATGCTTCCTAAATTACATTTTTGAAGTGTATTTCAGAATCTGATACTTCCCTATGTGTTTTGCTGCTTTGAATTGTTGCTGTTCACATTTCCTATAGAGAGAATAAATTGGACAACTGTAGTATTAAGGCAAGTGTGGAGGCAGCAAACCATGCTGTGCTTGGATTATTATTTATTTTGTGCTTTTCATTAATTTCACTGGAGGTGGCTGTTCAAGAAATGATCATAGATTATAACATTTTGTTGCAGTTTTCAGGCGACTGAATGATTTTTATGTGCCTGTCTCTGCAGGTGATGTCATGGTGATGTCACAGAAAGCTGTGATGCAGGACTGTTCAGAGTAGAGGGCAGTTTGTGTAGTGGCATTGCATGTGACAATATACACATACATACCAAAAAACTTTGACATATTTTTAAAGTTGAAATTAACTTCCTGTAGATGGGGAGAGTCATTCTTAATATGCCCTAAAATTGGTCAGTTACTGAAAAGAAGGTAAAGAACAGACTGGTAGGTTTCTTTTTTTGTCATTATGGTGACATTGGGGAATATTTATTATGATGTATCGAGAGAATGATAGGGAACAGCACGATAAAGACCTAGACTTCCCATTACATTTTAAAACTCTGGTGTTCTCCCAGAACACTCATAAAAGTGTTAGTCACAGCAACAACAAGTCTAGGAACCCTTAGTGGGTAGCATGCTGAAAAAACAGTCAACTTAGACGTCAGTTTGCACAAGAGATCCTAAACCAGCTGAAATGGAAGTTTTGCTTCCCCTCTTCAAATGATTTAAACTAATTTATCTGGATTCTTTGATTACAGGAAGTTTTGCCTTGTTCAGTGGGAGCAGGTGAAAGGTGTCAAGCAGGAGTGATATATACAGCCTTGCAGGAACAACATTTTCCAGGCTTGTAGGCACAGGGTTAGATGTTCTTGTGCACAACAAGCAAATGTCATTACAATTTCGGTGGCTTCCACCAAGGGTCAATTGAGACCCAGAGGAAAGAGTTTTTAGGAGAGTGGGGAGGCAGCAGTCTCCTGAAAGTACAGTGCTCCCTCTCTCTTATGTAACAGCCACCTTGGGTTTACTGCCTCTGCTTCTTCTCTAGCACTCAGGCTGGAAAACCATTTAAAGATGAATCCCACAAAAAATAGGAATAAAACTTCATAAATTCTTACGTTCTCTACTTATTTATCCTAACCGTTCTGTTAAGGGGCTTTAATCCACTTAATTTTTAAGATGAGCTAAAACCAGACCTTCTAAGTTTGCAAGGGCTAGGGCTTGCCTGGTGGGTAACTTGTTCCACAGATAGTGTTGAATGTGGGAATGGAAATCAGTGGGAGACAGCTGACTGGAGGGAGTTACTTGAGGAAAGTGGACAGTTTGCCTGGTGACTGTCAGAACTGGAAAGCATTTGAATCCTTTATTTGTTGTACTGCACCTCATGTAAATCATGTCGTGCATGAAATTTCCTGTCTTCTAAATTGCTGGTACAACACTGAGCCATATTTTGGTTTTGTGTTGTTTTTCTTTTTTTTTTGTCTTAATCAGAGCAATCAAATCAAAACATGAAATGACAGATCTGTACGTATTTGGTGATCACTCATTTTTTGGTGGAATGTTTCTGACAGAGATCAGGGAAGAGAATGGTACTGTTATTGCACCTGTACATGTGTAGCCATGGTGCTCTTTCATTTCAGGTATTTACTAGAAATCCAAAAATGCAGGAAGCATCAACTGATACACGGTAGGCAGGGGGACAGAGTTCAACAATTTTAACCAGTTAAGCACTAAAATAATTTTGTGTTACATCTTTACCAACATGTTTGTTGGAGTAGCAGAGTTGCAAATGCTGGCAAAAGCCGAACCACTTCAGAGTGGCTGGTGCTGCTGAAAGGACTCTCGGAAGGAAGTATCATCCAAAGGATTGTATCTGAAAGGGACACCAAATTATGTGCTCCCTCAGAACAGTGAAATCTTTTAGAAGAGTGTGTAAAGCTGCTGAGTGTTCACACTCCACGTTTTCTCCTCTACATTTCTTCTCTACATTTCTTTTCACTTTGAAATTATAGCCACTGTGAAGCTGTAGTGTCTTTTTCTGAGGATAATGTTTCACTTCATGAACATCAGTAACTACTTTCACGTGTTAGACTGCAGCACTCTGAGAAACAGACTGTTTGCTTGCCATTGTGCATAGTGAAGTTAGCAAGTTCCAGTGAGTGAAAAAGTCTCTGTAGTCAGTAATTGTACTAGCCTTTCTAATATCTTTAGGCAGTTCTAAAGATACTGTAAGTATAATTTGCTAGTAAGAGGCTGTATAATTTTTTTTCCTGTGCTACAGCAGATTGATCAGTATTTGTAATGAAATCAATCCAGTTTTGTTTACCAGGGTAAAAGTTTTCTGTAGCATTACTTTTCTGGTGTTCACAGATCTTCATTCTGTCATTCTTGACAGGTCTCTGAAACTAAGCAGGTCAGAAGCTGGTAGTGTGTAGATAAGAAGTTTTTAGAGAAAGTGCAGTTTTCACTGCCAGGAATATGAGTGAGGGAGCCTTCTCATTCTTTGACTGAGAGAAACTGGTATACTGTGAGTGGTTTTGTCAGATAAATCAGCTGTTTTCATGTCTTTGTTAGAAGTATATCCTTTGATGCATTATGTTCAGGATGTGGTTGTATTAATGCACTTCTCTTTTCCTGAGGGTCTTACCTGTCCATTTCCTATCTTAAGTAGGCGGTTGTAAAACCTGAATGTCACATCAAGGTTGCTATTCTGTATTTTAATTTCATTTATGTCATTAATTCCAAGCTGCAGTGTTAGCTTTGATAATATCCTGTGGCAATGGATTCTGTGGGTGAACTCCACCATGAATAAAAAGGAGTACTTTTCAATTAATTTTGAGTTTGTTGCCTTAGTAAATAATCCTTTGGATGGGAAAAAGTATGTATAATCACTTAAATCAACAACGGTGTAGCATTCTATTTACTTTAACACTTTAGAATAACATTTGCAAGCATAAAATCAACCATTAAGATTAACTGTAGAAATTAACAGCTCTGAGTTTCCTATCAATTGTCCAGTTCTGAAGAGAAAGGGATGAGGATTATGTAAATCTGCCTTTCCCATAAATAAAGAGTTTTAGGACATGATACTTTTAAAATTTGAAGAGACAGTGCAGTGTAGCTCTTCTCTGAACTCATTCAGGTACTGTTTAGTTTGGGAGGTGTTTTATAAAGGAAGTGAAACTTAAAGTGACTTTGTGTGTTTGGGAGTGGTAAACTAATCACTCCCTTTTGGGCAAAATATTATAAAGCCTGGGGCTCCAGACATTACCTACTCTGTCTACTGTTTCCAAGCCACTAATTAGTTAATACAGCTTGACAGAACCATAAGCTAAAACTGAAGTACCAAGTGGTATTCAAGTGGGGATCAGTTCTGTCCATTGATCAGAAGTTGCACAGGAGACTGGAAATTATTTCCCGAACAGTTAAGGGGGTGTGTTCTGGACTCCTGTTGTGCTGAAGCATGCCAAACACTATGTGGTTAAAGAGATGCTAAACAAGTGCTCTCTTTTTCCTAGTTGTGCTTTTGCCACTCAATAAACTGTTTGTTTTTTTTTTTAACTTTTTTGTTAAAAGGTGTCCTGTTAGGGAAATTAGCTCCTAGGTAATTTGAGGAACACTGAACTCCTTTTGCTGCAGTCATGTATTCCAAGTTGCAAGTATATGTTCAGCCTTTAACTTTAGTTTAGCTTTTCTTAAATGCAGACTAAGGTTGCAAAGGGGCAGAAAGGAATGATCAGTGAAATGTAACCCCCTCGCTTTTGTAGTTTGATAGTAGGCCTTTCTCCAAATTGATAAATCTCCAGCTGTAAAAGGTAATGCTGATTACAGAATTACATATCTCTGATAATGTTGATTTGCTTGTTCAGGAAACCTAGCAAACAAGTACAGTGACAGTTACTCTGAATTTCATTTTATTGCATGCTCATGTATTGGGAAATGTCTGGAACGTGCTAAATGTTTGCAGAGTGGCTACATCTGTTTGTGTTGTGCTTTTCTTCCCTGGTTATATTTGCGACTTTTTACAACGTCTTTCAGAATCACAGTTTCCTGGTCACTGAGGATCGATTAATTCCTAAGCCAAAGGAAAGTGAAGGAAATTTGTCTCTACAAATCCTGATGTATGTAGAAAACCTTTATGACCATAAATAAATATTAGATCATGTTGTTATCTATGACAATATTGTTTAAAGCTGTATTCAAAACCATGTTTCAATCCATTGCTCCTTCACTCCGTGCTTAGAATTTTAAAGACCTGCCCTGTTACATTCTTTAATAACATTGCAGTTTTTTGACATGGTTACATACTTAAATTCACTTCTACAAAACAACAAGTTAAAAGAAACTACATGTTTTTACCCTTCAAAAGTTTGTCAGAGACCAGACTTTCTGGTACATGTATTTTGCAGGGCACTTTCAGCTGCAATCATAGAATTATAATCATTTTCTTTGGTTTTGCATGAATCACTGACACCACCACCATTTTTTTTGATGGCAATAATTGTATATTTCTGTATAGAAAGTTTTAGAGAAATGCTTGTGCCTTTTCTAAATGCTAAGTAATAAGATTGTTTTCTTCAGGTTGTAATGCTGTCGGTCAAAGAAATTCTGTTGTGATAAGTGTACTATCAACTAGAAAAGCTGCATAGTCATTTTGATTCTTCTCTTTCCTCCTCCTCCTCCTTCTTTGTTCTTTAGACATTTAACATGTCAAATAACTGTGTAATTTGGAGAACAAAGATCTGTGAGGTATGACCCAAATCTCTTGTTTGTTAGCTAAATGTGGGGCATGTGTATTTGCAGTATAGTGCTATGTAAATAAAAACCACCACTTCCATAGGTTATTTTCTCAAAATTGAAAGGAAATCAATAACCAGCTTTTTAAAAATTTGCTTTAGATAAAGTGCCTTTGCTTTGTTATTAGAAACAAAGCTTCTGGTAAAGATAATCAAATTTAGGACTTTTTTCCATCATTTCAGAGTATAACTGGGCAACACCCCCCTAACAACCCAGTATGGTACTGTGTCTATTTGTGACAATATGTTTGAACTGGAATCTCTATAGTTCAGGATTTTCACTATTCTTCTTCTTATAAACCTGTATAATAGATTTTGTTGTCACAGTTTCTCTAACCTTGTAGTGTTTAACTTGTTAGCCATTTGTTTTTATGGAACTTAGTGAATGAACTCCATAATGATGCTGTTGGTGTACATAAACATGGCCTGTTTCTTGAAGTTTTTTGTTGCTACGTGCTTGCAAAGCATCACAGTTTCTTGAAGATCTTTACAAATATTTTTCTTGTTAATTGGCTGAAAGCATAAGTAAACATACTCATTTTATGCATGTTTAAAAAAAGATCCTTGCAGTTTATTGTACCACAGTGATTTTAGGCATAAATTGCTTAGAGATACAATAATTTTATGTGAAATAAGCCACTGTAAACTTTTGGCAACCTCAGTAAGCCTCTCCTGATGCCTGTTTTTATCACAGCAGGTAGACAGACTGAGGGGTACAAGACAACCCCACTGTGCTGTTTGGAGGGTAGAAATCAGGGTTGACCTAATAATTTAAGTTCACCTTTCCCTTTACAGAAGTCCATGTTAAAACAGAGAAAAGAGGCAATACACAAATTTTGTTTCATACAACTTGGCTGCTTACTATTGCTTGGCAATAGGAAGGAAATGGCAGAAGGTCCCAAGTGGTCATTAGTGTGCCCCAGAGGATGAAGCAGTTGGAGTTGCTAGAATTGCAGGAGAAGGATATCAGGTTATTTCCTGCCTATATTTACTGTTACTGTATTTGGGGGAGTTCCGTTTGTTTCTTCCCCCTGTGGAGTTTGCTGTTTCCTGTTGCTCTTGGAATGGAATAGCAGTAAAATTGTTCCAGTGCTACACAATATTGCAAGCTGGAAGAAATGAGAAGTTCTCATTAACAGAGTATCCCGTCTGCATAATTAATGCACATTAGTCATCGTTGAAATACACAGAAATGAGAATATAGCAGTTGTCCAAAAATAAAAAAAAAAACCAAAAAGAATGAGATAGCCAAGTCACTGGAGTGAGCCTCTGTTTTGAGGAGGAAGAATAATGTTCTCCTGTGGGGTGAGTAATTTCATAGTTATTCAGTTTGGGCTTCTCATGCATTCTTTTGAAGCAGTTGAGGTTGGCTACACCCCTGCAAGGTTTCTGGGGTGATTACAGGAGGGGCATTGGTCAGTCTTTCTGTTTCCCTCCTCACAGCATTGCAGGCTGGGAGGCACCTCAGGACATCACTTGTCCAATCTCCTGCTCAAGGCAACACTGAATTTAACTGTGAGTGCTCAGGGCTTTTTCCTGTAGGGTGTTGAAAATCTCTGAGAATGGAGGTCTATGGCCTCTTCCAGTGCTTAGCTAATCTCCCATTCATTGGGATTTCATTTCACTTATTTCCCTTCCTCTCTTCTATCCCCGCAACTTCAGTTTTTAGCCTTTGTATCTCAGTAGGCACCTTTGTAAAGAGACTGGCACCGTCTTTTCTATAACTTCCCCTTAGGTCAGGGGGCTGCTGTGAAGTGACCCCAAAGCTGCCTTGTTTTGGAGCTGAATGAGCCCTGGTCCCTCAGCCTCCACTGTCTTTGGGACCCTCCCCTGGATTTTTTGAAGTTTACCAACATATTTCTTGTCCTGAGAGGGGCCAAAATTGCATGTGGTTCAATGATGGCTGAAGAAAGCGAGTAATCCCTTCCCTTGGCTATGCTGCTCTTGATACAGCCCAGGGGCTTAGGTTGAATGTCCCAAGGGACATTGGATTGGGAACTTTTCCACCTTGTTTGAGTGTGACAGAAAGTAGACATTTACCATTTTTATCGTTCCTTAAAAAAAAAAAAACAAACCAAACAAAAAGCCACCCCAAGAAACACAACCCTGAACTTTCAAACTGTGATCAAAGGCTTGCAAATAAAAATAAATTGTTGTTTGGATATTATATCTGAACAGTCAGCATTACTACCCAGGCAGAACTTGTCAGAGTTTTTCTTCCTCATTTTTCATTTAAGGATCTAAGCATTAAGTCCTTGCAGGAAATCCTAAACTCTCCCTCCTCACATGAAAGTTGATGCCTCAGTATGTTCTTCAAGATGTTCTAGTCGTGGCTTTTGAGTTTTGGTTCTAAACTGTGTAGCAGCAGGTCTTGGAAGTCCTGCTGTGAGGAGTTGTTTCTTCAGTCTTTGTGTAAACTCACTGGTACTTCAGACCTCATGAGAGTGCAGATTTCCATTCTTGGTTTTAAAATAAATAAATTAATCACAGCCTGTATCTGTAGGGCATGTTTGATTTGCTGTGTTTTAACATATACTAAATGCACCCAAAGGCTCAGAAAGGTTGAACTTGGGTTTCTCATCTGAAAGTGCTGATTATTAATGAATGTTATTCCATAACATTGGCACCGTCATCAGTCACTGACTTGCAGTGAATGGAATGATGAATTAATACAAGACCTACAACGTTTATTCCCAACTTCAAGAACTGTCCAAAGCTGGCAGTTCTAAGAGGCTAACTAGCCAGTAAATTATTGGCATTATTTTCCCAGCAATCATGTTCACATTCTTGAATATTTTTAATTAGTCAGTATTTCTTGTTATTCTGCATATCTTTGACAGCTAATTTGTTTTAAAACCACAGGAAAAAATCAGCTCTGTGTGTTTCTGTATTGCATTCTTTTCTCCTACATGATCTCCATCTCGTCTAGAACTGACAAATTACTTTTAGCAGTAGTTATTTTACTGTTGGGTTGCAGTTTTGAAATAAGTATTTGAAAAACTGGCTTGTGTTTTGGCCATATGAAACACTTTGTGCTGATCACTCAAAGAATCTGTTGTGCTGGGTTCTATAAATCCAGCAGGAGGAATTGTTTCCAATTTTTTTTTCCTGAAAACTGCAAGTTTTATTATTTATTTCTTTGACTGTAGTGTTCAGTTAACTGTGCTGCCTTTAGAGGGTCAGCCCACTGTATATTGGAAATTCCCTTCCCTAGCCTCTTTTATTCTACAAGAAGCATGGGAGGAGTTACAGTTTAACCATACGAAAAGTTGAACTGTTTGTGACACGTAGTATTTGATAGAAGGCAAGTTATCGATACCAAAAGTTATATGCAACCACTGTTTCCTTCTCTTGTTCCACATAGGTGTGCCCTTGGGTGCCAGATGATTAAAACGTGGAAAACAGTAACTGGTGTACTTGCAGCTGCCCAGATGACTTTTCTGAGGGCTCTTCATGCTGTTGTAATTATGGGAAATATGGTCATGTCTTCCAGTAGCTTCTGCCTACGGTCTTCTTTCACATTTGCATTTTTCACTGTCTATATCTGTTGCTCTTTCCTTTCTTTGAAAGATTAACACCGCCCCCCATGCAGTACTGCAAATAAAATATGTTCTGTGTCTTCTGTTGCTCAAACTGGTGTTTTATTGTGAGATCATCTTATTTTCTAAATATAAGACATTTAAAAAGTAAATTTATGTCTGCGGGGAAATATCAAGATAGCGTGCATTTTAAAAAATGTTTTAGAAATACTGGTAATTTTACCTTTAGAGTTTTATCAGGATTGTATAACCAAAATGTTCACATATTTCTGATATTCTAGCAAGGAGTACGTGTACCTCTCCTAGTGTGTGGGAAATGAAAAAGAACTGCGGAAGATGGGCCTGACTCTCAGAATTGTGAGGCCCCTTGTAATTTACTGAATTGTGCTTGCTTAGAGATACCCATCCTTTTTGCAAACCAGACCCAGCAAGTTTCCTGTTTGCATCCCATGTCTGTGCATAAGGAGTGAATCAAATGTTCCAAAGTTGAGGAGGATGAGCATGCTACAGAATAACATTTTATAAATTCGTATTACTATTAAAGGTAGCAAGGTAAGTCGAAGTAAACATACACTATTTTCTTATTTCCTTGAGGTAGTAAGTATTAAATGTGCTCAGGTAATAAGTGTATTAGTGACATTTTTTACACAAATTGATACAGTTGGGGGTTTTTTTTGACATTTTGATGTTGACAGCTAGGATTTGTTGCTTAATTGATTTTAAAATCTCACGTTTCAGGTCAGCCGATTCTTTCATGCGTGATGCAAATATATATATTTTTAAAATTTTTTTTTTAAACGCCATAATGATTCCCAAAGCATTGCCCAAGAACAAGTGCTGCCGGTGCCAGAAGGTTATTTGGAAAGGCCAGTGTCTGAATTCCATGAATTAGATAACATATAACACACCATCTCCACAAAGTCGAGTGAATCAGAGGAAGATGTAACACCAAATTGGAGTGAAACTGCTGTTTCTTCTGCTGTTGTAACTTCAGATAACTAACAATCAGCTTGTTATTCTCTTTGTTACTGAGGTATGTTTGTATCTAATTAGATTGTTCCTTACACTTAAAATAAGAAATAATCTGAGATTCAACCCCAAAGTCAGCAGAAGCCATCTGGTTAGTGTAAGACCACAAATGATGTCAATAAATTAATGATGTCATGGGTGTGCACAAACAGTGGAGAAAGAGACATTAAGAAAGCTCGGGCACAAGAGAAGGAAAGTGTCTTTCATGAAGCGGTTATTCAAAACTGTAGGTGAAGATACCACTGGTGTTGTTCACAGAGCTGTTGTTAGCACATTAAAGTTGCTTGTTCCATGCTGGTTTTTATCAAAATCCTGGCAGAAAACATTGCCTTTCAAAGGCTACTGCCACAAGTAACATAATTGTCTCTCCTCACGAACATGGAAAAAAAGATTCCTTAGACTGTCAAAGTAGCCTTTGCTGCTAGCTGTTTTTGCTTCTTTTTTTTTTTTAATTGTTGCTGTCTGAAGACCAGATTCAGGTCCCTCATGGATGTTGAGTGTCTGGAAAAAACCACAAACAAATTGCCTCCATCATTTAATATCCTCCTTTGCACTTCTCTTGCAGAAGAGAAACTATGCAAAGATTGCATTTTTCATGGCAATTCACCATGGCTCTTTGTCAGTTCTATATTATAGTATAACTAAGCTCATTATATATTTAGATTTCTTCTAAGAGGTCATAACTAATAAGGTAGAGGCAATATGGAGTAAAATAGAATAATTTAGGTTGGAATAGACCTTTTTAAATCCAGCTATTTACTTGGAACTGCTGCCACTAAACCACGTCCTTGAGCACCACATCTACATGTCTTTACAATACTGCTGGGGATGGTAACTTTACCACTGGACCACCCTTCGACTGAAGAAATTTTTCCCGATACTCAATCTAAAGCTTCCCTTGTGTGACTTGAGACCATTTCCTATTGTTCTGTCACTTGTTACCTGGGAAAAGAGACTGACACCCATTTTGCTACAACCTCCTTTCAGGCAGGTGGAGACAGTGGTAAGGTCTCCTCAGCGTCCTTTTCTCCAGGCCTAACAACCCCAGCTCCCTCAGCTGCCACTTGTAGCTCCAGACCCTTCACCAGCCCTTCTCTGGATATGCTCCAGCACTTCAAAGTCTTGTGGTGAGAGGCCCAAAACTGAACACAGGGTTCAAGGTGTGGCCTCACCAGTGCCGAGTACAGGGGAACAATCACTGCCCTGGTCCTGCTGGCCACACTGTTTCTGACACAAACGACCTTGTAGTATTTGAATCTTTGTATCTTGCATTGATTTCTTTGAGTTTTGAGTGGTCAGCATCCCACAGTAATCATCTATATTCTTATTTTGGAAATAATGTTGGTCAAATATAGAATGGGTAGTGCTACCTGAAATATCTTATAATTTAAAAATAATTATAGCAAAGATGCGATATGACCAGTTTCTTTGAGTCAGAATTACTGAAAGTGGTAATATTAAACACTTATATCCTAATAATTGAAATTATTATCCTGCAAGAGAAATCAGAATCCTTCGCCAGTATTTAACAGGCAGGGGAAAAAGTCAGACTTAGCCCCAAATATGTTTTTTAGATATATGATGGGACTCTGGTAACTGGAAAGGAGTTACTTTCAGTGCACTGACAAATATGAAATTGGGGTTATGACCAAAAGAAAGATCATCTGAAAAAACTTAACTATATGAATTAGGTGTGAATATGAAACACGGTATAATGGTAACAATTTGATTTCATTAGGTACCTGTGTAAGACACATGGATGAGACTGAACACTATGATCAAAGTTTTTGCTGGCTTCCTAGGGAGTAGAAATGGAAGCATTTAACATTCAAAGGGTCTCTGTGAAAGGATGTGCTAGAAAATCCAAAGTACCTGTGAAAGAGCTAGGTGACTACAATGAGATGAAGCAAGCTAGTAAAAATCATAAAGAGAATAAAAATGTTCAGTGAGTGAGATAAATTTACCATGGTCAAATCCAGAAAGCTGTGCAAATGGTTTGCATGGTTCACAACATGACCAGCACTGCTGAAAACATCTGCTGGGTTCTGGGTCAAAGACAGCGTAGCAGAAAATAACCATATGACGTCTTTCACCAATGTTCAGTGTCGTCAGGCGTAATATCTGCCCAGTCTTCTAATGTTTGCTAAAAACATACATGTGTGTTTCTTTCTGAAGATCTCCCTTTTAGCAACTTGTGAATGACTTTGTCTCTTAAAAGATTTCAGAAAGGTTTTTGGTTTGTTTGTTTGGTGGTTGGTTTAAATAGTGCCTGTGCAGACATCTCTGGTTAAACTGCCTAGTTTACTGGCTGGGACGATGGTTGTACTGTCTCTCTTAAAAAGCACAACATTTTGCAGAGAGAAGTCCAATTTTAATTTCTGTGCAGTAGTAATGGATTGTCTTCCTGGTTATGTTGTCTTCATGGCATTACTGAATTCCTTAATGTGTGGTGAAGTAAATCTGCTGACAAAAATGTGAGAGTGTAGACGTATCTAGTTTTACTACATTAAATGATTTGATTTCCTTTTGTGGTAAATGCTATAAATCCATAGCAGAGGTATAAATTAATGATTCCTCCAGTACTAGAATTGGCAGATGGAGGAGGAGTTTTACCCTTCCAGGTGAAAAAAGTAAGAAAATCCTATCCCTGGAACAAGACTGAGAGAGCAGAATATTAAAAATTCAAGCATCGTGGTAGGAATGGGTTTCTTTTTTATATAACTGGGAGAGTAAGTGAACACACAAAGGAGGCATTTGAAAGTATATATGAAGTAGCTGGTGGATGAATTTAAACTCTTTTAGCAAGAGATAAACAGATTTCCCTAGTCCACAGTAAAATACTGCCCGCATTTTCCAGCAAAAAAGACTGTAATGGGTTGACGCTGGCTGGGCGCCAGGCAGCCACGAAAGCTGCTCTCTCACTCCCCTCCACAGCTGGACAGAGGAGAGAAAATTTAACGAACAGTTCATGGGTTAAGATAAGGACTGTGAGAGATCACTCATCAAATGCCACCAAGGGCAAAAACCGGCTCAACTTAGGGATATGAAATGAATTTATTACTTACAAAATCAGAGTAGGACAAAACGAAGCAAAATAAATCCTTAAAAACACCTTCTCCCTACCCCTGCTTTCTTCCCCACTCTACCTTGTTCCACCAATGGTACAGGGAGACAGGGAATAGAGGTTGTGGTCACTTCATCACCCATGGTTTCTTCCACTGCTTAGGGAGAGGAGTCGTTCCCTTGCTGCTCCGTGGGGTCCCTCCCACAGGGGACAGTTCTCCCTGAACTTCCCCTACATGAGTCCATCCCGTGGGTAATAGCTCTCTGTGAACTGCTGCAATGGAGTCCTTCCCATGGGCAACAGTCCCCCTAAACTGCTGTGGCGAGGGTCACACTTCTATGGGGTGCAGTCCTCCAAGGACAGGCTGCTCCAGCCTGGGAGCAGGGCCCTTCTCTCCACAGGTCTCCCACAGGGTCACAGCCTCTTCCCAGGCCACCCACCCGAGGGTGCAGGCTCCTCCATGGGCTGCAGGTGGATCTCTGCATCCCCATGGATTCCCATGGGCTGCAGGGGCACAGCTGCCTCACCATGGTCATCACCATGAACTGCAGGGGAATTTCAGCTCTGGCACCTGGAGCACCTCCTCCCCCTCCTTCTCCACTGACCTCGGTGTCTGCAAAGCTGTTCTCACATGTTTGCACTCTTCTCTAGCCACAATTACAATTGCACAACAACTTTTTTTTGTTTTTCTTTCTTCTTGAATCTGTTATCACAGAGGCGGTACCACTATTTCTAATTGGCTCAGCCTTGGCCAGCGGCACGTCTGTCTTTGGAGCCACCAGGGATTGGTTCTGCTGGGCATGGAGGAAGCTTCTGGCAGCTTCTCACAGAAGTAACCCCTGTAGCTCCCCACCTCTCCCCCCGCCACTACCAAAACCAGGCTATGCAAACTCAATACACTTTCCCTTTCAGAAACCACATGGCCTCATGTGGGAGCTGGTCTGCTTCTGAGCTTGTCATTTTTCTGGAAAAGTGAGTCATGGTTTATAGGGATTGCGTTGGTGTGACTTCAGAAGAACGGTCACCTTACTGGAAACAAACTGAATTACAATTGAAGAAATACAAATGGAGTGTAATTTACTGGCCTGCTGAATGTCACAGGAGAGAACAATTAATGAGGAAGATAATTACATGATAATGTGATTGTAGGGGGATTTGGTTTCAGGTTGCTTTAAGCCCCATTTTATGAAGTATTTGAAGGCAGGTAGATTAGGGCAGTTAAGCAAAGACCAGGAGAGCAGGTAAATGGAGTATGAGGGCTGAGAGTACAGAGAATAAGGAAGATAGTAGAGTGGGAGATGGAGTAGGAGGTATCTATAGAAAAGGGCAAAGAAATCACTGGTTCATTTGAGAAATAGGGAAATGAGTAGATGAGTTCAAAGAGATTAATGATGTTTGGAAGCAGGATAGGAAGCTGAAGAAGATAGCCAACTAGGCCAGCTGGCAGAGTGAAAATAAAAACAGCAAATAACTCTGTCAGTAGAAAATATGTTAGCCATGGTGGCCAGCAAGAATGTGTGAATTCTGGAAATGACAGGGAAGGAAGTGACAGGACTTCCATAAAAGAATGAATTAGGGGATACAGAAATAGAGAATTAAAGATTACATCTAACAGGCAGTGAAAACAGAAATGGAAATACAGAGGAGAGACAAAGATTATTTTGTCAGTCTTTCAGAGCACCTTTGGGAAGGTGATTAGGTACACAAGAAGAGACATCAAAAGTGACAAATGTGAGGTAGTGCTGAAAAGAGGGAGTGGTTGGTGAAGAATATGCATTCCGTTATGGAATTTGGTATTTTAGGCTTGTTTTTTGATTTCAAGGAGGGAAGGGTGTTACTGTGGAGATAGTGATCTGGTTTTGTCACATATCAGCCTCTGGTGTGGTTTAATGTGCTTTTCCCAGAGATGACTGAAATTGTGGAAGAATCTGTGGTAAATATTACCTGTTGTAACTCGGCCAAGGTACAGACTCGCCTACTTTGGGAATCAACTGATTCTGGTTTGCATTTAAAAAAAGAAGAAAAACATCCCCACCCAAACAAATTATTGTGCAAGTACATTTTTTGTTTCCCCCTAGAAGTTATTCTCCATCCTTGCTCTTCTCTCCATTGCGTGTCCTTTGTTTGGGCTCTGTGATCTAGAGGGGTCCCTGAGATGCTCAGTTGTCTGCATTCCTGCTGCCATCCTTCCTCCTCACCCTTCCCTTGGTATGGGATCATCTCCATGGTGAATGGTAGAGAGTGAAGTAATGGCTGTGACAGTCTAGGACTGGCTTCTTGAAATTTGACCAAACTAGTGGTGTGAGTTGCTCTGGGAGGGCCGACTTTAAAAAAGCAAAGTAGAGCAACTGCCTGACTCAGAGCACCTTGTTCTTCTCACTTTGGGCTGCACACGGTCCCTGAGACATGGACCCATCATTGTGTGTACTGGGGTGGCTGTGGGGCTGTCACCAGCAAGAATGGTGGTGCCTCAGCTGACACAGGGACTTTGTGCCTGAGGCTGAGCACTTCTGGAGATGATGTGCATGTCTATCAGCTCAGCAGAGACGAGAGCTTGCTGCCCTGGAGCAGAGAGCTTCCCCTGGCTCTGCATCCCTGGGGTCCTTGTGGCCACTGGTGTGTGAGAAGCTGCCTTCCTGCCAATCCTGGGGCTGTGCTGGATGTCAGAGGCATGACAACCCCTGCCACATCCTCAGCAAAAGGATCCTGGTGGCTCCACCACCTCCCGCTTCCTCTGCCACCACTTGTGCATGGCTGCTGTTGAGTTAGCATGGTTTGCCTCTTAGGGCAGTGGTGGTGTCCTGTCCTTCTGTCTTCACTGTATTTCACAGTGAACCCAAGGATGCAGCGAGCTCTGAATTAGGCACTCAGCCAGTGTAAAATACATTCTCATTTTATGAGTCAGCGGCTCTCTGGTTCATTAAAATCATGGTCAGTCAGCCCCAGTCAGCCAGTAATGGTGTTTGGTGGTTCATTTACCCAGGAAGAATCTGCTCAGTTGTGCCTTATTCTTCTGAATTGTGCTTTATTTTTTACTTTAAGAGAAATATGGTTTTTCTTATGCTTTGTAACAACTTTAAAAGGAGAAACAATGTCATAACCGCACAGAGATACTTTTTGTAAATTAACTGCATTCTTGTAGTTCTCAGGAAATTTGATTTTTCTTGGGAATATTATTTGAGTCATTTCTTGTCTCACTGGGTTGTGACCTTATTGTACTAGTGCAGCAATTAGGTCTTTAAGTTTCTTCTTTCAGGACATGTAAAAATAATTAAGTGGTGGTGTTGTACACAAATCTGAAGGATTCACAAAAGTGTGTCTGTTCTGTGTTTCGTATTATACCACTGGATTAATTTATACTTAATAAAATGTTGTACATGCCTGAAACTTTATTTCTTAAATATTTTTTAAGTTTGGAAACTAATATATTGACATTTACCCTTTTTTTTGTTCACAGGAAGAAGGCTTTCTTGTTTCTGGGGTCTTCTCTTTCACTTACAGTTTGTATGTTGTATTATAAGGATTCTTTAATAATATTTCAAAGTAGCAACTTAACTTTGCCTTCTTACTTCTAGTTTTTTTGGTTTTTTTAAAAATATGAACATTTTTAAGGCAAAACTTAAAGGTAGACTTGTTTCAGTGATCTCAGGAAAGGAGAAAACCTGAAGAATTTTTAAACACTTACTTGCTCTGAGTCTGTTTTTGAAAAATGGAACGTGTTTATCTGGACAACTGTGAAATACTGAAATGAGATAAACTATTGCAGCTATGGCTGCAGTACTCTTGGGACTCCTTAGCCTTGTCCCCCCTGGGAAGCTGACTCTTTGCTAGAAATTGTTGTGGTTTTTTTTTTTTTTTATCGTTTTTCTTTGTAGCTGTACTCATCTAAGAGTTTTGAATGCTAGCGTGGGCTGATTAGAACAGCTTTTTGTAAACATGTTGCTTTGATTTGGCATATGCAGAACCTCAAACTGAATTTACATCTAAGCCAAACAGCTCAGCAGTGAAAAAAGAATCACCTTAATTTTTAGAAAGTACTGAATCATGTATTTGATGCAGTCTGAGTTGATCTAGGATAACTGACAATAGACTTGCTGGCTATTACTCTCTTTTTCTGGTGGGGAAGGCTGCTGCCTGTGAAAGGAAGGAAGAATTTTGCCCTTCTGTGATGACGTGAAAAGTGTATAGTCTGGGGCCAGATGTATGTGGAGGAGAAAGGTACATTTACAGTGAAGTAGAGAGAGAGAACATGAAAGTGAGTGCACGAGAGGAGTCGCTAAGTGGAGCAGAGACCATTTATTGATTTGGCAGGAAGAAGGAACAAAGCTTTGATAGGGAGGGATTTATGTAAACGGCGTAATGCAGCCTCAGATTTGCTTGCTAAGACTGCCTCATAATAAACAGTCTGCAGGGTCAGGGTGCCTCCTGCACTGCTGCATCAATTTTTTTGATTCTTGCTTCTGCAAATACCAGTTTTTTATATACAATAAACATAATATACAATATACAATAAAGAAATATACAATAAAATTAAAACAATAATCATGTATGCATATTGGCATTTGCTTGTGTATAATATCTGGTTTTGCTCATAGCACCTTGGTGTTAACGTGTTAAAGGATATGCACAGAAATGCTGTGTGTTTGTGTGCACAAGTAAAGAAATGTGGATTTGCAAACTTCTGTGGTTATCAGTGGCTCAGTGACTAGGCTGAAAGTTGTATTTGCATCTCTTCTTTTGTGATACAATTAAGCTGTCACGTTTCTTTCAACCTGAATAAGTTGTAGTCCCGTAGGATTGTCAGAAACTGCTGTTGTTGCTACTTGTTTCATATAGTTACAGAAGGCTGATAACAACTGAGTGCCCTTTTTGTTGGCACTCCAAGGAATACAGCGTATATTAACAAGAAACAGCTATGAAAAATGTATGAAGTGACAGGAACTACTGCAAACAAAGGTACTATAAACAGAACCATCATAGACTGCTACACTTAGAGAGAGAGTTTTTCTGTGGTAAAACATCAGCCCATGTTATTGCCAAAAAATGAAAAAAACCTCCCCAAACCCCAGCAAACTCCTATTCTCCTCCTTAGCTACTCTACATGTGTCCCCTGAAGTCTGTCATCTGTTGTCTGTATCAGCTTACACATCAGTGCTGCACTGAACACGTAGTTAGTGACAGCCCACCTTTGTCCTCCTTCAGGTATATCTGAATAAATTAGACCAGGCGGAAAGTTGGTTTCTTTAGAGACCTGTTTCATGAATGTGTTCTGCTTGCTCACTGTGGCAGTGTATGGTCTCCACACAAATGTACCAAACGCCACTTTGATTTCAAACTTTGGTTTGCCCTACTCTTGGGTTTCTTGAGAATGTTTTCCCAGGCCTTCCATCACTCGACCAAAGGTAAAACCCTGTTAACTCCCAATGAAAATTCCTTCACAGCCAACCTGTTCCTTTTTACTGTGGTGCAAAAAACCTGTTTCTCTAGCATAAATAGCTTTTGTTCCCTATTCACGCTTGGCTTTACTCTCCTGCCTCTTATGTGTTTACAGACACCTGGTATTTTCTCTGTCTTTTGTTTGACTAAACAATTTGAACTCTAGGTCTTCTACTAATTATCTACCTTACTTTGGATTGAAGGAGGGTAATTGAAACTTGTACACTCCTGTCTAGATGAGGTTTTACCAGTGATTGATGTAATTCCTGTGCCAGTGAAGTTGTCTTTTATTACACGCTCTCTTCCAGTATAGCAATGTCATACTGGTTTTATTTGATCTGCTAATAGAGCAGACACTGTTATTTGTAGTCACTCAACCACGTTTGCAGCAGCTTGTTTTTCTGGACTCCTTTTTTGATGTTACAAGTGTATTTTGGTGTTACTAATTGTAATAGCATTCTTGTTCTTTCAGTCCTCAGGATCATGCAGTTCTGGGAGACTGATTTTTCTCTGTTTTGAGTGTAGCTCCCTGATCTGTGTTATTAGCAAGCTTCATTATCACTCATATTTTAATTGCCAAGTCAACTAGGAAAACAGTAGGGCCCATGCCAAGAGCTGTCCTTGAGGAACTCTGCTGGTGACCTTTCTGCAGCTGGAAAGTATTTCCAGCATTACTCAGATCACTTCTGTAGCCACTTCCATTTTATAATTTTAATCCTTGTTTTAATTTGTTTCCCATGTAAAATATCAGTGACTTTAGTAAAGCTGAAATAGGAACAAAGACTTACTGAAATTGTCTAGACTGCTTAAGAACCTTATTATGTGGGTCTGGTTTTGGTAAACCTGAGTTTTATACCTTTCCATGTCTGTTTTTCTTGCCTTAGAAGCTGCTTGTAAGATTTTTGTATAGAAATCACAAAAGGATGACATTTTTTTCTTTACCCTATGTATTTGCTCTTCTCTTCTTATGCTACCTTTATGGATTGATGAGCTGATTAGAAGCTTTTCCTACTAAATGAACTTTATTCATGAATCCTCCCAGTATCAAGGACAGACTTCCGGTTTAAACATGTTAAACATGTCTTTCAATTTCCCCCAGCCTCCATGTACATGATTTTATTGTGCCTTTCTTTTTTTTAATCTTTTGTGCCCAATGAAGATTTTTTTTTTAAACATTTATGTAGTTAATGGTAGAGATAATTCAGCCTTGTCTCCCCTCTTTGGCCAGAGGAGTTTTTCACCAGACTTAAATTATCATGCTGCCAATAAAAATACCAGTGAAATATATTCATGCAGAGGGTCTGAAAACCAGCAAGGCATCACCAAGTAGGGCTGTCAGATGTGCATTACATTATTGCAAGCTATTTACTGGCTGTCACTGCTAACCTGCTGAATTGTGTGGCTGGCATGCTCCCATTTCCTCCAGGGGTAACCAAAACAAAGGTGGCACTAATATTGTGCACCTTGATGTGCTGAGAGCTTGCCCTGCCATTTAAAAGTAATAGAAGGTGCTGACAGATGGCATGAATGAATCACCTTAGAAAACCACCTGAAAAGAAAACCTTTCTAGCCACATTAACAATTAAAGAAATGGATGAGGAAAAGTCATCATACAGACTAATTATTTCTCTTTGTGCAGAGCAGGTGGGGTTTCCCTGCTGCAATAAAGGACTGAGGGGGTCCTATATTCTTATGTATTTCTCTCTGGAGATTGTCTGATTGCTTCAAAGTCAACCACAAGGGTTGCTAGAAAGAACAAGTGAGAATATTTGCTCTCCCCTTCAATCTGCTTGGGGGGACATGGTGCTTTTTCATAGCACGTCCAGGCCTCGACAGGCAGAGGTAATAGCTGACCACCAAACCTTGATTCTGTTTGGCATTAGCTTCAGTTTATTGATTATCACTCAGGAGCAGAAAACAGAAATTGACTTGAAGAGTCCAATAGCTTTCTGAGGTCCCCTGTGGGCATATAGACGATGCTAAGGTATCTCACTGGAGGGAGGAAGGCTCCATCCATTTTATTTCGGTGAGGAGAATTAAAGTAGAAGAGATGCTAATATATCATGTTAATTATTCTAAAGTATCTTTTTCATAAGAATCTACAATATTGATGGTATTTTTCTTTTGCTTGTTTTCTTTGGTGGACAATGAATAAACGAAAGGATTTTTTTTTCTTCTTCCGTATTTTCAGTGTTATTTCTGTCCAATCTATTTGTTTATCTGAGGTTGGTACCTGTGCAGAAAGTGACTCTTTATGACATTAATATAATTTTTATATACTTTTTTCACAGAAGAAAGAAAACAGAAGAAAGGAGATTGGAGATGCCTTTGAAAGAAAATGTTAAAACCCCAGAATTATATTTTTAACACTTTAAATTCTTAAGGAAGAGTTTGTCTGTTCTATCATATTTACAGAACAGAACTGTCATTAAATAAGGCTTCCTAAATTCCTCTTACTTTAATTGAAACCTCCTGAATGCAAACATTCTTAACTAGTGCATCGCTAAACCAGAATTTATGCTAGTTTGGGCCCAATTTTCCATGGATATTTGCATCAAACTAACGATTCTTCTTAATTATTTAAATCCCTTTTTTTTTTTGCTGTGTGTTATTTTAAGACGATATAAACGTGGTATTCATGTGGAACCCTTAAACGTATTTTCCAGTCTTAGAGAAAATTTCCCATTATTTTCAGCTCTCTGCTTGGAGATGCAGAATGAACATTCAATAGATACATTACCAGAGTACTTGGGGGTGGGTGTGGAGGAGGCTGCAGTGCAAAGCTGAATTGCTGTCTCCCTATTTTCAGACCATAATTTGCAGGTGCAGGTAGTCCAGTGACTTTTCCAAACTACTTCCCACCTGTTTACGTCATTCCCTGTCGGCCTGTGATGTAATCCTTATACTGCATGATGCAATGAAGGCAATTAAAAAGAAAGGGTAAAAAGAACAGCAATGAAATTTTCACTTTCCTTTAAAGAAGCATGGAGTGGAGCATGTTAAGCTCCTCCAACTTAATTGCAAAATGCTATTTTTTAACCTTCCTTTATTTGCAAAATGTGTTTTTCATAGTTTCTGATGTATATAATCCTATTAGCAATTCCAGTGGACTGTTATGTTCTATTTATTGCATTTCAGGAATAGGTTGAGGATACTGAGAATAATGTCCTTTGAGCTATGACTTTTGCTACTGTCCTAGCTTTTCAGAAATCTTTTGCTTATTTTACGAAAGTCTTTATTGATTCTCGGTTAGTACTTTGACAATTCTTGTGGTGGTGGATTCTATGCTTTAAGAAGATTTGTGCATCACAGGCTGATTGCCTAAATTGTTGTGATTGTCTTTTCTCATTTTACCTAGGTTCTAACCATCCTACCAAAAATGTCCCCAAAATCCAAAATAGAAACAAGTTTAGCCCTTAAACATACTGGGAAAGGCCCTCTGGCAAACTTGTATTGTAGGAAGATGCTAAGGAGAGAGCTCCTCTTATCAGAAATGAATATAAAATTTGTGAAAATCTACACAGAACATTTCTTATCTCCTTCCACTCGCCCTATTTGCAAAAATGTGCTAATGTGCAACAGAGTACAAACCCAACATACAAATCTTTATCAATTTGAATTTCCTTGCTTTTTATGAGCCCTGGAAGTCAGGAAATGTGGCTTGTGAAGACTAAATGAAGCATGCAATATTTCTATTAGAAACAGGAAAACAAATGAATCTTAACAAGTAAGGTGAACTTCTGGTTTTGTATCATTTCTTAAACTGGGAAACAAGAATCCCAGGGCAAAAACCAATTTCCAAAGCACAGGGGTCTAAGGTTGTAGTTAAGATTAGTCAACATTGACTTTCCTAGTGCCAAAGCACAGGTCAAAGAACATCCTTATGGATAAGAGATTAATGCAAAAAGCTTGCATGTATTAGAAGTTGAGTAAGTGGATTAAGTATCAACAGATGTTAGTTTAATTACAAGCAGGCTCCACTCATTGTGACTGAAATGATGTGTTTGCTGCATTACAGAACAAGACAATGGCCTGGGCTTCAGCTGTTTTACAGTATATCAATAATACATTCCTAATAGGCAGTGATAATTTGATAGCAAAGGCTCTTCCCCTCCTCATGGACCTTCTCTCTTTCATCTTGCAGTTCACAGGCTCCTTCTTGCCAAAATGGCTCACCATCCCATCTTCAGGCAGAAAAAGGGTGTTGAAGCCAGGGGGAGGGCCTTGCCAGGCACCTGCAGAAATTGCTACATCCCTGGCATCAGTACAGTGCAGTCAGAAGAGGCTTTATGATCTGTCCATAAGATCCAAGCTTAGAGGTGAACTTTGCAAAGCAAAATTGTTCACTTCCCTCTTCCCCCTCCCTTTTATATCTTCATTGAATCCCCAAATTAATTCTTCTGTACAACTTTCACTTGACATTAAATCTTTTCAGTGTAAGTCAGTTAGAGGATCAGGTTTAATTTCTTCTAAAGGAGGCTCTTCTACCTTTGCATATTGCAGTCAGTTATGAATGATTCATTATTCTGTGTCTTTGGGCAGATTATTATTTCAAGTGAGGTAGATAAGGTCATGAAATATTAACTAAAAAAATGCAATTATTTTGTCTAACTGAATTAATTCCAGGCTTAAGCTATCAAAAAGAACATGAAAAATAGTTTCAGATAAAACATAACTCTAGGAATTAGGTATCACCTGGGAACAGAGGGGCAAAGCATTTACAATACTCAGCATGCAAAAAATCTGTAATATTAAACTATAAACATAGTTTTGCGAGCAGGTGGAAATAAGGTGCTTTCATCTGTAGTCTTAAGTATCAACCGGAATAAATCCTTAGTAGAGTGTTTCTTTGTGTTAAGGCATTTAGAAAACTGAGGAAAACTAATTCGACTTTTCTGAACAGAAGTTGTCCATGCCATGTTTACAGAAGTATGCAAACCTGAAACAGGACTTTTATTCTTTGAATTACATATTGATGACATTTAGGAAGGTTGAAGATTAATTATTTCTTGTGTTACTTTTTATTTATTACATTGTCTACCAGTAAGTCTCCTGTGTATATCAGTAATCACTGATGTCATAGTAGTCAAACGTTCTATAGATGTTATACTTATTTAGAGCTCCTCTTCATTTGAGACACAAACATAAGACTGTAGAGATTTTACAAATCCTTCCACTTCATGCAGATCTGTAGAATTAATCAGAATATATTCATATTCACAACAGTCACCAGAAAGAAACATTGAAATTGAAATAACATTCATTGTAAAAAACAGCTGTCCTGGAGGTGGCTGAGAGTGAATATCTGTTACAGTATTTTATGTGAAAACTATTAACTACCTTTTTAAAAATATCCACCAAAGCAAAACACCACAGTGAATTTTGTTAATGACTGACATTGAAAAGGTAGATTTTGGACAGAGAGACTTACATGTTGGCATTTGCAAGCCTTTTGAAGAGCCAGCATGGGAAATCAAAAGAGATTTGAAATGTAGTTCTGATTCTTTTAATATCCTTTTCAAAATCTGTTTTGCATCATATTCATTTTAATATTTGGCTGTATTAGTGCAGCTGAAGATTTTAAGTCGTAATAGTGAGACTTTTATTTTTAATTCAAGTTACAGATTAAGAAAAATACGATTAATACTTGTATCTAGATGTTTATCTTTCACCCATCTGACATAACCCAGAGTATAATTTATTGGTAATAATGGCTTGTTTTCATTAGAGTCTAGGTTTCTGTTATATTACATTTTCAGATCCCGTTTCTCAGAGTTTATTTAAATATTCATTAAAAAATGCTAACGCAAGGTAATATTTGAACCATTTTGATGACGAGCTTCTAACTGTGCATGTGGTATTTGAAATATTGGAAGCCACAAATGAGCTGTGCAGATACTGAAGATGAAGGCTGTTTGCAGCATATGCGGCCACTTAAGTTTTGGTACTGGTTAAGGAGCTTAGATCTTGGGGCTGGAGAGCTGACTTAAGCTAATGCTTCTCATGTATCCTGTTATGGAAATTCAGATTTTTTTTTTTCCATTTCCTTGTGTGTCAGTAAGGGCCACAGGGATATTCTGCCTCACTGGATAAAATTAGCAGGTTTTCTTGGTAGGTGCAAAAGAAGAGCATAAGCAGCTGTGGCATCCAGGGAAGGCAGGGACAAGATGGTGAGGGAGAGCGATGCAAGCAAAACCCAATTTCAGGGAAGCTTGCAAGCTTCCTGTTCTATAAATACAAAGGTAGATTCTACAGATGACTTTTTTGGAGGGCCTTTACTGTTGTCTTTTCTAGCTTTCTGAAATTTTAAAGTAGTCCTAGGTGTGACTGTTTGTTGACTCTCAGGCCATGGATGCCTGTTTAAGTCCAAAATACTGTAGAAAAAAAATGGTCTCTTCTACTGGAGAGTGTTCTTAACACTACTACTGAGCAGGAAGAATGTTGGAAGGCCTTTTTACCTTGTATCTATCTTTCAAGCTGCTCATATCCATGGGACATAACCATTTTCAGGAAATTTGGGAATTTCGTGAGCTCCGTAAAAGCTACTAGCTCTTCTACACCTTGTATTTAATTTTTGTTGAGTAGACTTGGGTTCAGAAAGGTTTATACAAATAATGCAATCATGATGATCTTTTCTTAAGGGTGTTTTTCTGCCAGTTACCATTTAATCTTCATCCACACTCCTTCTTTAGAAGGGGACAAGGTGTAATGGCAGGGACAGCAGTCCTAGCTCTTCCAAGTGAGACATGACGGTATGGATCTGGTGTAACTTTCCCACAGATAATGGCTTTAATGCTTACCAGAACTGTAGCCATCTGGCCTTCTCATGGCCTCCTAGCTTGTTTCCTTTCCAGAGTGCCTGGAGGTGATGGGTACCAGCATAGCTGGACTAGAAAAGGTTTGTGTCTTGGAAGGGGAGAGCAGGAAGAACAAGGGAAAAGGACATTATTTGAAGAGTGGGATTGGTTTAGGTTTTACATTAAATGTTCCAAGTGAGAAGGCAGCGATTGGAGTCTTATATAGTTCAGAAATGTATCTTTGGTTTTTGTAAAATACTGCAGTAAGGTCATCCAGGTTAACAGAGGTTATTCTTAACTCATGTGAGAAGTATTTTATGATGCAGATTTTGAATGATATACATCCCCTAAATTTTTTTGGCTTACGTATTACTTGTTAGTGTTTCAGTCTGTTTTCAGACCTTCTGTATGCAAGCACAAATGTCATAGAAGTACGATATAAATATTTGCAGATGGATATAGCATTGGGACAGATGTTTCCAATGAGCATTTTCTGAATGCCCACGAATTTACATTTGTCAGAGAAGAACACATGGATGCTTGGCTATTTCTCGTCTCACCCATGCACACTGTGGTAAAGATTTTATTTCTCTTCTGTTTCTGAGCTCTGGTTGAAGAGCAAGAAAAATGTTTGTCTGGCATATAATAATTAAGCAAGGTCCCAATCTTGCCCATGGGTTTGGTGACAAAGTGCATTGATGATTCCTGAAGAGGTCCAGTGTATGTCCAAAAAATTGCAGGTACTTGTACCATGTGGTAGCAAAACTAGCTAGAGATTTTCTGGATGGCCTGTTCATACCAGTGAGCAGAGACAAGAAATAATTTTGTCATTTTTTCCTAATATTCTTTGTTTAAAAGTTTGCTAGATGTTTTGTCACCTTCTAGCAGCTAAAAACTTGGGACTGAGTTCTTGCAGCGGAAATCAGTGAGGTCTGGAATGGAGGAATACTTGGGAAAGTAGGAAGAAAAACTTGGTTGGACTCATGTTTCCTAATACCTTTCAGTTACCTAGCTTATGTTTGGCAAGATGTAATAGAAACAGTTGTCTGTTTCACTGCAACTCTCAGTCAAAAATAGTTTCTAATACTTTGTCTCAGCTGTACTGGTCACTGTGTGAAATAAATTGCTTTGCATGCATGCCTATTTTAGAGATAAAGGCAAGTAAATTATCATCAATGCTAAGTGATGATATTAGGTTTTCTTAACTTCTCCCAGTCAAAATATGTGTTATTATCATAATATCATATCACCTGTGTGCTAATGTTTTTTAGGAGACAGGATAGTCCTGGAAAGTTTCCTGTTGAGATGGATGTGATATGGAAATAGGTTTCAGATTTTTATATTCTTTTTCAGAGTCTTAACTTGCTTTCACTTCCAAATACGGCTAAATTTTGATGCTACAGGATTCAATTAGATTAATTTGTACTGTTTTCTGTATTCTTACAAATTCTGTTTCATGTTAGCTTGCTTGTGGATGATGGTTGACATTCTTGGTATTTCCTGTTGTGCTTATGGTCATCCTTTTAAGCTGTTTGTGAAGCAAATTAGAAATCTCATAAATACACACATAACACATAATGGGTAGTATTTCATTTTTGTAATATGCTAATCATGATTTTCACAATATTATTCTGGACAGTAAGTCTGCACAAGTCTTTCTTTTAGCCATGTTGGATTTTGGACAAAGAGAGAAAAAAGATTACTGCTTTTTGTTTTTCTCTAATTCCAGAGGAAGATTTTGCATTTCAGAACAACTTAAAAATGAACTAAGGCGGTAACAAGATATCTATGAAGCTGTTAAGAATGAATCTTTACTTTTTTTAACCATATGTGAAGATAGTGAATGATTTAATGGTTCTGCTGTAAAGGAGTATGCAGTCTGGAATGAATTTGAAGTTTGGGTTGCATGTAAATGATTGTAATTTACATAAGTGAAGGAAATCTGTGATAATTTATTGATATGTTGGATATATTTGTTTTGAGTGTTAGAATGATGGAAACTAGAATTATTTTATTTGAGGACTTAAGTTAAATTGTTATCAACTTCCAAAACTCCCTTGTGTTTTTCTGTTAAAAATACCTTTAAAAAATTCTTGCTTTTGTGTAGAAAATGATTAAATGTGTTGTCCCTGTACAACATTTTATAATTTATTGCTTTCTTGTTGTTGGGCAGTGACATGTGACTTGCAACTGGAATTTTCATTTAGCTGAGAGTCAATAAAGCCCATTTCTTGAATAGTTAATGGAAAAGAGCCAGCCTGGACTAGTGTGCTTATGGAAGGTGTCAGTGGCTTCCCAGTGCCAGGAAGCAACCAGGGTGGCGTTGTGCCTGTGTCCCAAGGTCATTGAGCTTCTGCAGGTTCATTATTATTTCCTCTCAGTTTTCTTACGTAGGTCCAGCCCTGGTGCTGCCCTTGGATTACTCAGGAGATGTGTGAGCTAATGAAGCCACAGGTTGGTCATTGCTGCCCTTTTTGTGTGGAAAAAGAGCAGTGGAGAAGGTTACAAGAGAAAGGTGAGGATGTTTGTGCATGAAGTAGCTGAAATCATGGTGATATGTATTAGAGGGTAGGTGGTTTTTCTTGTTTGGTTGGTTTTGGTTTTGTTTTTCTTAAATATTGCCAAAACTTGAATTCAGTTATCGTATCTGTGGTTTGGATTTACACTGACGTATAGAAAGAAATAAGAGCTGTGATAGCAGAGGATGCTGTGAAACTGATGAACGAGAATGGAAAGCTGAAAAGTTGCCTGTAAGAGAAATTGTTAAACTCATAGAGGGCGTTTCCATTAGATTTTGTAGGTGAAACTGGCTGAAGACCTTGCACTCTCTGGTTTAAAAAGTATTAATGAAGAAAAACTTCACAGAGAGAAGAGGAAGTGGAAAATGAGGGAAATACTGTAAAAGAATAGTAATAGTAAAGGAGACTAACCTGGAGGCATGCATCTGACAATGTACTTAGGACTTGTATTTTCATTAAAAAAGCTCTGGAGCAATATTAATCATAGATTTTAATGCCGCTTCTGCCAAAGACAGAATTTGATATTAAATTCTAATAAGCAGATACAGATCCTTATTTATGTTAATGTCCACAGATGGATCCAGATATTGATCTAAAGACAAACTCCTTGTTAGTGCTTCTGTGAGCAGCATGTCTCTATCCAGTGAAACAAATCCCAGATGTGTATTGATGCATATATTCACTGCACTAGTCATACAAATTAGGGATGAGCCCAAGCAGAAGCTGTGTCTGAGAAGTGTGTCTCTGTACGCAGGGATGTTTAGGCATTAGAACTTGTGATTTGCTGTATCTTTTTAATTGCTTAAACGGAAGTCCAGGATTTCAAAGGTTTCAATGTCCTTATGCTCACTTTGAAGATTTAATTTGAATTCTAACCTAGAATTCCAATTAAATAATTTTTTCTCTGTTTTTAAAATATCTATTTGCAAGGGTAGTTAAAATTTTCAGCCTCTCAGGAAGCAGGATTGCTCTTTTCATGCAAGGCAGAGTGAGGAGGTGATGTTTTCCTTTAGGAGAATATCACTAGATTATAAGGCAATAATAGCCATTCATTGTTTCTAAAATAATTTTAAATATTTAGCATTGAGTTAGATTTTTTTTTTGGTGTGTCTTTTTCTTTCTTTCCTGTCTTTGTTTTATTTTGAGACCAAACTAGAAGTAATAAGAGCTGATTGCTTAATATCTATGACTTCATGCTATTTGGTATTTTGCCACTGAGTTTTCACACCCTGCAGGGATTGAACTATCTGTCATTGTGTGACAATTTACATTCCTCACTATGAATTAGGGTAACTTGCTATGTCTTTGCTTTTTTGGTTAACCACAGAATCAGAAGTCAGAGATAGAGAAGACCTGTAAGATCACACCAGTAAATATGAAGTTTTTCTCCTCGGCTCAGCTAGTTGGGAAATCGTCTAACCCAAATTTCTTCTTTTTGGGGAGGTGTCAATTAGTTAAAACAGATACTACTTCTACAAAGTGACATTCATTTCTTTGTGCTTCTAATTAAGTTCATGGGCCTGAACAAACTGGAAGATAAACCTGCTTTTCAGGTAATCAGACACCACTAACGAGAGTTCAGCAACCGTGTTTTGCAGACTACTCTGAGTAAAGGACCTCTGGGCTCTTTACTCAGCTTTAGTTTCTCAGTCCTCATCAGTCAACATTGATTTGGGTGCTATGGCTAAACCTGGTGCCCAAGCTGTGCTCTAAAGCTTGATTTAGTGAAGCTTTCTATAGCAATTGATTTTGCGTGACAGTAAACCTTCTTTTTCACATTCCTGTAGGATTTTACACAAAATGGGAAGTCACACAGTGCTGCAGAATTTCTAGTAATCTACTCAAATATAATTCCTAGGTTCCTGAACAGTGCTAAGTCCATCAGTAGCACACCTTGTATTGGTTTTGGGTGTGGGGTTACTGATGAAGAGAAAAAAACCCGCTATTTCTTCAATTCAGATGAGGTCAGTTCTCTCAGTAATCCAGTATGTAATGCACTCCCTCTTCCTCCATGGTGTGCTCTGCCCTTCAGATGTCTTTTTATAGAATCTTCCGCTTTGACTTAGTGAAACAATTAATCTCTCTTCATCTTGACAGAGACAGTTAACTTCTCTCCCCAGTAATATGCTCTGCGAACTACCTCCAGTGTTTTGTTACTATTTTTGCAGTCCAAAACTGCGTGGCTATATCCAGACTCAATGGCACAAGAGATGTATACACAGGGCTATTTGAGTCTCTTTAACTGAATGCCAACTTGCATAAAACATGATTTAAATGTAAATAATGTGATGGAAAAAGATTACACAGACCATGTCACAAGTTTGTATTATGTAGTACTGATGAATAAACAGTATAAATATTTCAGAAGAATTCTTGTGAGGGTTTTTTTTTTATTTTGGATTTTGAAATGCTTATAAAAGTGAGATCATGACACTTGTTTGGTAATTCTGTGAAGAAAAAACAGTGGTTTGAGCTCAGTGTTTTTGTGGAGAACAAATTGAGAGGAATAATAACTGTGATTGCCTTGGAACTACAGTAGCTTCTGTAAGAATAAGGTAGAACAAGATGATAAGCAATGCAGATGACTTGTTTGCCGCCCAGAATTTGTAGTGTGAATGTGTAATTTTGTTGCAAGGATTAGAATTTTTGCAGGGAGTGGGAAGGAAACCAGCATGCTTGTTATCACAAGGTAGAGCTGGAAGAATAAACTTCACTTGTAACATGCTAAGTGACAACTTTTAATCTTCAGATATTGAGATAACCAATATCCTTATACCTTAGGGATTAGATATTCTTGAAATACTGTATAATTCCAGATACTGTCAGATATTGATTCAGCCTAATTGCTATTTGCCTGAGACATCCAGGCATGTTGTCAGACTACTTAAAATATACTGATGTTTGGGTGTCCTGGTTCCAGCTGGGACAGAGCTAGTTTTCTTCTGAGTATCTGGCCCAGTGCTGTGTTTTAGATTTAGTGTGAGAGCAATGTTGATAACACACCAATGTTTTGGTTGTAGTGGTAGCTCTAAGCCCAGCTGTTTTCAGTGTCTCATGCTCTGCCAGTGACAAGGTGCACAAGAAGCTGGAGGGGAACGTGGGCAGGACGGGTGTCCTGAAGCAGCCAGAGGGATATTCCATGCCATAGAATGTCATGTTCAGTCTATAAACTGGGGAGAGTTGGCAGGGAGCCAGCAATCACTGCTTGGGGATGGGATTGGCATTGGGCAGTGGGCAATTGTATTGTGCATCACTTGTGCTTCTTGGGTTTTATTCTTGTCTCTCTTTTTCCTAATATTGTTAGTGCTGCTACTGTATTTTACTTTATTTCAAGTATTTTATATATATATTTAATTATTACTACTGTATTTTACTTTATTTCAGTTATTAGACTGTTCTAATCCCAATCCCTGGGTTTTACCTTTTCTTCCAATTCTTCTCCCCGTCTCACCAGGGTGGGGTGGAGGGGTGGTGACTGACCATCTGTGTGGTGCTTAGTAACTGGCTGGGGTTAAACCATGACAAAGGGGATGGCTGATTAATCTGGGGTGTGTGTAAGCATATGTACATGTATCACTGTATTATTTTTATTTTTATTAGAAGGATGTTCTTTGGGTTTTGCTTCTTTGGTGCTGCTGCTGGTTGTGTTTCAGGAACAAATGGTGGGGGAAAAAAGAAAAGAAGGTTCCAGGAATAGCTAAAGTGCAGCATTCAGAATTGATTTCTGCTTATTATAACCTTGATCCTCTGCTTCTGTACATCAGTCTTCCCTCTCCAGAAAAAAAACCCACCCAAATTTTTGCTTTAGTTTCTTTGTAAAGTAGTCATATGCATCTTCAAAGTCCCATGGGATATCTCAACAGTACAAACTCTGGTTTCCTTGATAATTCCTTCAGCCATATGGATGCAGACTGTAAAATTACCTCCTCTTGCCAGTGTGTATTTACACCTAGCTCAGTTTGCATTACGGTGTTTCTGGTGAGGTATTTCATGTCCCCATACCTGAAAGCAGAGTCTGCCTTGGGCATGGAGGAGAGAAGTGTGCACTTCTCTTCTGTATCTAAAAGAGTACATATGGAACCAGAAAAGTTGCTGCTTCCTGGTGATGAGGAGTTTAACGTGTGCTTTTGAGTTTATAGAAAAATGGATCATATGAAACATGTCAAGACCAATACTTAGCGGCATTTTAAAAAAGTATCTTTTCTCTCTTGGAATTCTAGAGAGTTATCTTTGTCCTTTTGTTGTTCTTAAGAGCATTAATATTAGGGACGAAGAGAGTTCAAGACCGCTGGAATAATGGCTGGATTGTAGTGCTATTTTCCTTGTTTTGGTGCTATAATCTTAGCAGACCTAATGCTTCATATTGAAATAATCCTGGCCTAGAGTTTTGTTCTTTCTCCATTTTCACTAGAGGAAGGTCTTAACTTTCAGATGAATAGATCTGAACTCAAGAAATGTGGTTAAATCCATTTAAATCTGTATAAACCTAACAAAAAGGGAAGAATTTGACTTTTTGTTGTACTTTGGTGAATGGAAGTTTGCCCAGGTTAAAGGCTTCAGGATTTGGCTCCATGTTTATTTTAAATCCTCATTTCCCAGACATAAACTGTTCTTCTAATAGAAGCGTCCAGATATTTGAGAATATGCTGCAATTGTATTTTTGCATGCTCCGGATGTGTTTTGACTAAGAAGAAATAGCAGATGTTTGTACCACGAAGTGTTCTTGCCTGAGGCAAACCTTTCCCATGCTGCAGGAGCATGGCATACCTACCTGGTGGAAAGGCTTGTTATTGTTTTGAGGAGAATGCTGGTGTTCCCTTCCCACCTCATCCAAGTTTGAATACAGTGATGAAGCATTAGAGATACATGCTCCATCTTTTTTCCCTATTTTGAGGTTAAATTTGTTAATTAAATGAAAACTGTGGGATTGGAAGGCGTCAAGAGAAATTCTCAATACTGAACTAAGAAAAAACTGACTTAGAACTAGAGATATATTTTTAATTACTGTATCTGAGATGGTCTGCCGTTTTTGGTACCAGGTGTAGCTTCTACAGTCTTGCTTGTGGGGTTTTTTTCAGTAAAATAAGAAGTGCAGGTGGCTGAGGCGGAATGTTTGGGTACCATTAGCACCCAGCTCTGACGAAGATTAAGGATTTCTTTGAGTCCAGAAGGTCTGATCTTGAAAGAGGCATTGATTTAGAGCTCACATATTAATTCCTGGCCTATAAATTTTTTCTAAATAAGCATAAAAATGCAAAAAACTTTTAGATGTTGAATTTGGAGGGAAGTAATATTTCCTCACTCACAGCATCTGAAGCTAATTTGAAATCTACTGATTCTGTTGCCTGCAAATAAACTGAAAGTCTGATTCAACATCTGGGCAGGTATTATTTTTGGAAATCCTGTGGATGACTGAAAAAAAAATGGAGTGTAGGACCCACTTTTCTTTACTCCTTTGCACAGGATTTCTGGAGGAGAATGGATGCTTTCTTCGGAAATGTCGAATTTATTATGCAGAGATCTCACAAAAAAGGGTGGGGGTCAGATTCAGATTGCCAACTTTTCCTAACCACAAAACAGGATGTTCTCCCCTCTTTCCACTCCAGGACTCCATGTAATAATCAAACCATTCATGCTTGTTCCAATCTGCATTTTAATACTTGCCTTTTTTTAAGTTCTTCAAATATTTCTTAGCTAAAAGCTGATAAATGGCTTTTGGCTTACCTGGTTGACGTCCATCTTCTGGAAGGTGATTGCATTTTTGGCAGGAGAGATGAACTAAATTAATAAAATGTGTAAATTGAATTAGTAGCCTGTCTCATGCCTAATCACAAATATGTTTTGTGTGTTTTCTAAATCTGGAATTAATACTGTAGCTTTGTGTGGACAAGCGCAGTGGTTGCTTTGCTGTCTGTGCTCCTTATCATCATCCACAAAAGCAGCCTTGTTGGGCTGTACAACGCCGGGTGAGGCTGACACCAGACTTCAGAGTTTAGAAGAATTCTTATCAAGCACGACTCAAATTGTGTCCAGACACAAAAATAACATTTTTTCTTCTTTGGGATATGTTGGAGTACAGTTCCCGTTTTCAGATTAAGCCATTCAGTATTTGGTCACTTCTGGAATTTCTTTTTTTATTCCTTGCACTTTTGGCTAAAAGAGGCAAACTTACCAGTGCCTTTTCTGCTGATTGAGAGAGTGAGAACATGGCATGCACACTGCTGTCTTGCCATTCTAGTAAGTGGACTTGAACTAAAAATCTCCTTGCTTCTTAAAATTACACCTACAAACAAAACACTATTCCCAGATATTTTGAGATGGTCACATTTTTTGCATCTAATATTGTTGGTTAAGGGTCACTTAGCACAGTGCGAAAATATTTTTAAGGGACAGGTTTTTAGCGGATTGTTCCTGTTTTCAGAAGGAGTTTGGTATGATAGATTTGAGTCACTGTGGTTGATCAGGTTACAGTGGTTTATGAGCAAGAAGTGTGTTTTTTCTAAGGCACAAGCAAGTTCAGCTACTAGACTGTGGATACTGGTAAAGTTTGTGAATTCATCTGCCCTTCCTGGAACAGTCCTGGGAAAGAGGACAGAAATACTTGTGTAAGGGGTGCAGGATCAGGGTATTACTGTGCTGATTTGGATGAGCTCCCTGGGGTTCCTGTGTTTCTTTGTAGTTCAGGTAAACCAAGCATTAGATTCTGTATTGTTAACCGCTGAAGGCCATGATTAGATTGTTTCAAATCATTGTAAAATGTTTGTTGTAATGTTATCCTTTAAATTTGAGCTGTTTTTTTTTTCTTTTTTTGGATGGACATGAATTTGAGTAAGAGAGTAAGATGAAGGGAGAAACTTCAATGACTGTTAGTTTAGAAGAAGAAGAAAACCACCCAGTGGTTTGGAGCTAAGTATGACTTTACTGTATCTATCGATCTTCTCTTAAAGGTTGATATATTATTTTGGTGATACCAACAGTTCCAATTTAAATCAACCTGTTGGCTTAAGACATGAGACCCCCAGGAAAGCAAATGTGCCATTTTCTTAAATGGGTATAATTGTGCACTTTTTTTTGAGTGCCAGATGTTGATGAGTTTAATCATAATGCAGAATAAACATAGGTTTCCTACAAGATATGGTTGAAAATTCTGAGGCATTGATATTAGATTTATGATTTCCTGTAAATATGTTCTCACAAATATTTTCCATTCAAATGAAGTGATCTGTGACTACAGGGCCATCCACCTTTAAGATCCAGTGTAAAGCTGCTAATGAACACATTTGGAGGCATGTAAGGAGCATTAAGACTGTCATCTTGGAGGGTGGAAACAATTTTGACCTCCTGTGCTGGGGCTGCATCCTTGAACTACTCCTTATCCCTTTACTACCTCCATTTTCTCAAAAAGTGTGGTTGTATTTGACACGTACTCATTTTTTCATGAAAGGTTTTCAGGTGCTGCAGTGCTCAGCACAATATATTGTGACAAAAGGAGTTAGAAGTTGTGACTCAGTCTGTGATGTTTTCAAACAGGAAGTGACACAAATAGTATGGGGAAAACTACCAGAAAAACAGTGTGAATATGATTAGGGGAGTAATTTTGCCATTTGGGTTTTCTTGTTTCTTGTGGAAAAAAAAAATACTGATTTCAGAGTAAAGTCTTGCTTGTATGTACATCTAGCACCACTTAGGAAGAGAGGCAGTAATAAATTTTTGTGGAGTGGTTGTGTTCTTGGAGCTGCAGGTTTAGGTTTGGGAATTTGGGGGTTGCTAACAGGGCTGCCATGTCAATGTGATGAAGTCAAGTAATTTTCTGTCGTTTGGTTTCTTACCTGTACAAAGTAGGTAAGGACACTTCCCTTTTTTGCACTCTAGTGCACAAAAGTTTTCTGCTCTGAAACGTACTTGGGTAATCTAGGGACTGCGAAGCCACACTCTATTATTTATTGAAGAATGATGTTTTTACTAGTAGACCATGATGCCCTAAACGAAGGATAAATGCTGCTGGTCATGCTCACGATCTATTCCTTGTTATGTAATCACACTTAACTCCAGCTTGCTCTAGCATATGTTACTAGCAGGCTCATAACTTATTTATGCTACCAGTTGAGACGATGGTGGGAATTTAGCTGCTAATATGCATTTATTCCGATCAAAGAGCTGAGAAGGCAGTCTTGGCTATTGTTTGTTTGTTTATAAAGGGTGTGTTTTCTGGGAGCTATAACGAAATAACTTGGAAGTTTTAGATTTAAAAAAAAATTCAGTTCTCAAAATTTTTTAGTGACAAAAAGCAAGAAAATTATGTGGAAACACTGAATATTCAAAATTAACTATAATGCCACATTGAAGTACTTCATAAGTGGATAGCTAATTGTGAGAGAGGAGGGAATCTTATATGAATGGATAAAGCAGGAAAAGGTTCACATTTCCAGCATTATTCTCCCCTCATTTCAAACTGAAGAATAATTTTCCTTTTTCTTGGGTTTTTAAAAAACCAAACCAAACCACAACTAATTTATTTCCATAAATCCTTTTAATAATAATAATAATAATTATTATTATTATTATTATTACTCTTACTTTTAGGAGAACTTTCTCTTGCTTCTGTGGTAAATGAACTTTACAATAACACATTAACAGAACATCATTACTGAGTTAGGTATCTCTCAAGCTTGTTAAGTGGCTGCTGTTTTTCTTTCTGAAGCTTCACCTTCCCACTTCCATCACTTAGGACCATGTGGCAAGGGATGACGTTAGTTATTTTTCAAGCATGACAAATAAGAATACTCCTGACAAGCTGACTGGCTGTTGTACATCGGTCTAACTGTTAATGAAGAGAATGATGTGTTTGAACAAACCCCAGCATCCTACTTATTCTGGCATATTTCTTTTCTGGAGCTATAAACTTCATCCAAGACTTATTCTGGTCAGTTTGCTTGTAAAGACCACTTTGAAATCCATGTTTGTGTTCTCAATTGTTATAAAGTTTTTGTCAGTTTACTGACAAAAATACTTTATTAACCAGATAAAAATTTCTACTAATGGAAGTGCTCATAAATAAAGTCACAAGGATTATGTAAGTCTTTACTGCTGTTATCTTCACTGTGTGTACAACTGTTGTCTGTAAGATCACTGGCTGCCCTGCAGAGATTGTGATGAAAAACAATTTTTTTTTTTTAAATTGAAGGACAGCTTGGTGTTTGTATCTTTCTTAAATTTTTGGAATACGTTTAAATCAAATTTAATGTGCTCTTCACTTAGTTTTAATCTTCCAGGATGTATACTTTGGCTCTTTCTCAAGAACAGATCTTCTGAGGTTTTCAGTGGACTCATTTCTCCAAATTTGAGATCTTGCTCAATTAAAGAGATGCTGGGTTTTTCATTTGCTTTGTTTTTGTTTTATTTTGGTTTCCTTAAGTGAGATAAGTACGGTATTGAGGTTTTTGAATGAAGATTCATGTTGAGACCCTTAACTTTATTGCACCCATCTCCTTGTGTTCAGAACATGCCTAATAATGACAAGTTTTTGTTCTCTGTCTTCCCCTGCAACAAAAAATCCTTTACTTTGCAATTGGCTAAGATGAGAGCTCTAGAAGTTCTGAAGTGGTGAACTCAGGACCCTGATTTCCTTCGTGGGATGTGACAGTTTTGCTTTTTATTCTGGTGGGATGCTGCATAATACTATTTGGTGTCTTCAGGACAGTGGCTTGACTCCAAAGTAATACGTAGTCAGACTTTATATTGAGCCTAGATATAAACAGATTAGAATTACTAACTGCGTGGGAAGTTTTCTTCAAGTTAAAACTTCTTCTTAACTTCCCACATTCAAATATTCTTGGACAAGGACACAATGGTTTGTTTTATAAACATGAAAGGGGTATTAAATCATTTTGAATTTCCAGTCTTGCTCTTAAAATTTGGCTGAGAGCTTATCAAAAGTCTGGGGGAGTTTCTTCAAAACATATTCCAGGGGAAGAAAACATTGCTGCAGATGCTGTACAAAAGAAAATCGATACATGGAAGAAGGCCTCCCACAAGAACAAGAGACTGAAGGGAGTGCCATTGATTGCAACTCCTTGAGTGTAGGGAAAGTTTCCTGAATGACGTGCGTAGAAACAGATGCAGATGGGCCCTGTGCTGTCTGGGGAATATTTCTACTTGAAATAAATGCACAATTAATATTTCTTTTCTTGAATTACTATATGGAGTAATTACAATAAAATAACTGTTACCTTGCTGCGTGTAAACTGGACAAGACCATGCTTCTGTTCCAATGGTGGGGTTTCTGAATGGTGTTTTTCACTCAATACTAGGTAAGTGTGGCATTCGCAATCCATAGTAAGGAGCATCTGTCCCAGTAGAACTCTCTTGCAGAGACTGTGGTCATATGCATGTGGAATTTCATTGGGAGTCATATGGGTTTAAGTACTACTTCTCCAGAAGAGGCAATCTTAATGATCAAATCACATTTGCAGATTATAAACAGCTTCCTAATATCTCCTTGGGTCCTGTGAATCTTTGAGTCCTTCAGGATCCTTTCCTGGTTCCTAGTTATGAGAAATAGTTTGCAAGACAATTCATGGCATTCCTAAGTAGATTCCTGTAGTAGATCAAAACTTCTTTGCAATGGAAGAAAGTTACCTAGTGTATTTTAAAGAGAGAAAAATGCACAATTCTTCAAACAAAAAGGGATTTAATATTTTGTACAGGCAACATTAGTTTGGAATAGGGACATTGAAAGCTTGTATCTGCTTTACGCACTTGATGATATCCTGGAGTTACCTATTTTTAAAAATTCTGTTTCCTTTGGTAAACACTGTGGCTTTGTAGCACTGTCTGAAATACTCCTTCATCATTCAGATTTATAGCTTGCAGTTGCAATCCTCTGGGTCCTTTTTTTTTCAGTGATGGACCAAGAAAGGAAGTTTATCTGTCTTTTCCTCTACTGGAATAAATAATGGCAGAGTTTCAAACTCCGCATTCATATTTGTAACTTCACTAATGACACTCATATTTTTCAGTGTTAACACCTCTCTGATGTTTAATCATGTTTATATTCCTCAGAGGTGTTTATCTGGGTTAGTTTTTTAACACGTTCTTCATCTGACTCAGGGTTTTTTAGGACTGATGTCAGTGTAAGCAACAGCTGGCAAAAAAAATTACTTGGTTCTTTCTGCACGTTATGTCAATTGACTTACGGTGATTTATGTGTTTTAAAAGACGATGAGTGTCAATGGTGGCGGGGGAATGGTAACATATGCTGAAATTCACACTTCCAGTTGCTGGAAACATCTGACTGGATAGCTGTTCCGAGTGTCTGTAGCTTCTTAGCAGCCGTAAATGAAGGTCTCAGTCCCTTTCTGCTCATGGAGGTCTCTCTGTCACCCAACTGTCTCCACATCTGTCCCTGGCTGATGTTGTGTTTAGTGGTAGCACTGCATGACATTTGATTGTCATCTGTGTTCTGAGTTTGCTGTTATTTTTAGTCTGAGTCTTGACAGGGTTATGCAACTGTAACAGCAGAACCAGACTACTGTCTCCAGATGTCCGGGGAAACAGGAACATACTTTTCTCATCCCATGAAAATGAGTGAGGAGCAGAGTTATTTCTTTAGCTCCCAGTTACTTTCCTAGAGAGAGGAGCTTGGAGACAGAAGAGCTGTTGCTGAAGCAAGGGTGAGAACGCAGACAGTGTCCCTTCCACTGGCAGCCAGCTTGGTGGAGGAATAAGAAGACATCTCTTTCCTCTCCCCAGACCAATAAATGAATTTAGTTTCAGCTGGCACTGAAATTGAAATGAGTTATAATGTGAAGCTGATCTTTCTAATGGGAGAAATTACGGATGATGATGTCCATCATGTTTTTTAATTTGTAAATATTTATATACTTAGTCATGCCAATAAAGCGTATTGACATGGATTTGCTTGTGAAAGTAGATACGCCTTTAAAATACATTGTTCTAAGTGAGATGATCATTGTGGTATGGTTGTACTTGAAGTCTTTTTTTCATTTTCTGTCAAATACAGCTGGGAAGCATAGCTCCTGTTCCTAAGAACTGAAAGAAAGAGGAAAACAAGGTGTTTTGTCTTCTCCTCCTTCTGCACTCTATTCCCAGACAATATTTGCTTCAAAGTTAAAATCTGTTCCAGATGGTTTCTGATGGAGAGAGAGCTTACTAAAACTGCTGCTTGGAGAAATAGAGGAATTGCAAGAAAAATCAAAGGAAAAAAAATCCCCAAGCCCTTTGAAAAGTGTTCACTGTCCAGCAGTTATCTCTCCTGATGAATGCTGACCGGTGAAAAAATGTGATTGTAGAAGTGCTGACATGAACCAAAAGCATCCTATTTATCTGTTTATCAAAGCATTCATGTTTTTGGATTATTTTTCCAAAAGAGAAAAGTTTTCTCTCTGGGTGTAGCACACAGAGCGGCCCCGTGTTGAAATGCTGGCTCAGGAGCAGGGTGGGGAGTGGTGTGTGTTAGCACGGCGTTATCAGCAGAGCTGTTGGATGTGGAGGGAGGATCGGGTGATGCAGGAGGGAACTTGTCCTGAGCAGACACAGTTCTGCGGGGTTCTGCTCTGCACACCAGAGGCTATGACCATTATTTTGCTCTAAAGGGATGGTAAGATTACATGCACTTCACTTAACTGTCTTGCATAGCAGTGCATCATTCCAATCTCATCTGTCACAGGTGTTATTTTAAGTGCAATTACTCAGAAGTGAGACCAAAACTATGCCAGGAGTTAACCCTTTCTTCTGAACTGCAGTAGGTAAAAATAAAGGTCACATCTGTGAACTAAAGTTCCCTGGGCACTATGCCTGTCAGATACTTGATATTAAGAGATATAGTTTTGGAAGAGGAATATTTTCAGTCACTATCACAGTCTTATTCCTTAAAATAGGTTGTTTACAGCATAACTAATTTTGCAATGTGTGGCAGTTTTTTTATTGTTATTGTGAAGAATCTTGGAGGCAAAATTTCTGAAACAAATTTTGTATTTCTGAAACAGAAATTTAGAAATATGAAGTGTTAGAAGATAAAAAATAGCAATTTATAGAAGGAGCCTTTCTTTTTCAGAAATAGTAATGCATATTTCTGATCAAGTGAACTTAATTTTTAATCTTGGTTTTTTTATTTCTCCTGCATTTGGTTAGTAACGGCTATGTCAGGTAAAAGTGAGAAATCCTCAGAAACAAGGTTTGCACTTGTGACTTTGAGTTGAATAGGGGACGTGAGGTTGCCTCCAGCTTTGTACCTTAGCAGTTGTTGGCTCGTAAAATTATAGTGGAGATGAGAACAAGGGGTCCATCATCTTTCTGGGAGATTCAGCTCTGTAGGTATTTAATACTGGGTCATTTTATCCTGCCAACAGTGAATGAGCTTAACTCTTTACTACATTAGTTTGTAAAACAGTGCTCATAGACAACAGAGCAAGTGGTGTGCAGCCTTCTGGATCTTTGTTTCAATATGAGATTAGGTGGGCTTTCTTCTCAAGGACACCCCTGCCTCTGGGGGCAGAGGCATCAGGGAATGTCAGGAAATACTGGAGGGCAGTTTGCTGCTATTTAACTATATTGCTACTGTGATCGTTTCTGAGTTTTGGTTAAAGAATGCTGCATGCATGAATCTTTAGGAAAAGGAGAAAAAATTCTGGTTCCATTTCTTCTCACATTTGGTGGTTGATACTAAGAGGGAGTGTTACCAGAAATTAAAGAGCTTTAAACATAAAGGCTTTATGCAGAATAGAAGTAAACCAGACTTTTCTCATCAGTCTTGAGCTCTCCGCTCTGCATCATGTTGTTGGAAATGCTTATCTGGCTGGCTTATGGGAGGTTGGTTTTTTTGTCATTGTTGTTGGTTTGTTTTGAATTTTTTTAAACTCTTTTTTCCTTGAAAAAAGTAATTTATTTTCAGTAGTTCTTATTCTGTAGAATTTAAATCGCCTTACCTCTTTTAACATTTACTGATGTTACCAAGCTCTTGTATAGTTCATATAGTCCATCAAGGAGCAGTGTAGGACTCCATTCAGAGTTTTCGTGGTTTTCTCTGCAGCTTTTGTACAGTTTTGCTATAACCGGCAAAAGTTCTTCATGAAGATGTTTAAGCCATAAATTATAACATTTCAGTCTCCGACAGAAGGCTGAGTACAAATGGCCTAATGCTGGACCTACTTGCCTTGGTCAGGCAGCTCTTGGTGTCCAGTAAGATGATTAGAGGTAAAAAAACCTAACCAACCAACAAAAAACCCCCCAAACTTCCCCAGTTTTGAATATTCCAAAGAATGTGGGAACTGGCTGATAAATGTCTTACTGGAGGACAGCACAAGTCGAAAGGCCTAAATAATCATGACATTAGGACAGTGCCTTATTGATAAGAAGAATCTTAACTGTTTATCTTCCTGGAAGCGTTGACCATTCGTGACACACATTCATGGATTGTCACGTAGAACACCTTGGTTTGGTGTAGGAGATAGAATTTTTTTTTTTTTAATTTATTTATTGATTTTTTTTTTCAGCACTTAACTTAGGCTGAGCTTTTGTACCGGAAGCTTTTCATCTGGGGTGTGTACCAGCATCTCATTCACATGTTGTACCCTATAGCAAAGGCTGTCATCTGTAGCCTGTTTTAGTCAGCTGAATTGTGTGGTAATTGGGGTTTTTTTCAGAATACTGAGGATATAACTGATATTAACAATGGGATAATTAGGAAAAATTACAGCATTACAGGCAGGAATCTGGTGCTGAGTTCTCCTAGCTTTGAGAGATGAACACTTGGCCTCCTGGAGACTGAGAAATTTCAAAGATCATTCAGCTGCTGATTTCCTTTTCCCTTCTATGTTTTGGTCTCTTGCTCTCAGAGATTTATTTCAGATCAGGTATAAGAATGAGTGAACAGCATCACCTTTGTCTTTCAGCCAACAACCCTTGCCTGCTCACAGTTAAACATTTTTTTCAGCAGCACTCTTTCCAATTAATATTTTCACTGAATGCTTTTTTTTTTTTGGTTACTGGAAAAATAAGCATGAAAGTTAGACCAAATTTTAGTCTAAAGGTATCAATTTTAAAGAATGTCATTGCATAGCTTTCTTAATAATCTTGCAGCTGTAAAGTTGTTAAAACAGGATGCAAACACCATGCAATATCCTGCGGAAGGTAGAAGACACATTACTTCAGCGTAGTTGGCTGGATTAATTCCTTCTCATGCTAAAGCACACAAGAGTCTGGATAGGATAACACTAAGAAGGATATGCAATATTCTGAAACCTACAGTAGAAGTATGTGAAATATGTGGAAAAGATGATTTTACATAGTTCTTGAACAGAAAAGGGTATAACAAGCAATACGTTATTCTGTTAACATTAACGACAGTGCCTTTTACTAAAATAAATTCAGAAATAGTGAGTGGATGGCTAATTCTGTCTTCACCTTCCCTCTTGTTTTCCGTTGTCGTGGCTTTTGACAGAATTCTAGCTTACAAATGAGGAGTCAGTAGCCCTTTGGTACTATGCCTGCACTCTTGAAGGCTGTTTTTTCTGAACATGTAGTTTCCACTTCTGAATTAAATACTCTTAAAATTTTTGTAGAACAAAACTCAACATATCTTTTATGAGGCTGTTTTTTTCCTCTTCTTTCCAAGTTCAAGCTTATTGCAAATTTCTTTATTGCCACTCACTTTGCTCTCCAGTATTTTTTATTTAGCAGGTAAACCACCAACTCTGTACCAACTATTCTGTTTAAATGGAGGAAAGAAAACTGTTGGTGTAAATATGAAATAATAATATGTAACAGCTGTTAGAATTCTGCATGTAGAGACTAGATGTGTCTATGAAGCTGTATTAGATTGCTTCAAAGGCCTTCTACTCTGGCTAGCATAAAACAATGAAAAATAAAATCTAGAAGGACAAGGTTACATAATGTCATGTGATATCTGATTTTCTGGTGGTTTTTTTTAAGATTCCTTTTTAATTTTGTATGGCACATACTGTACATATGTGTCTTAAGAATGAATTAAATTTTTTTAGCTGGAAATCAATCTGGCCACTGGTGTGAAAGATAATAAAAATTTTTAAAGGTTTGCACAACACCTTTTACGCTTTAGACATTAAAACTGAAATATTTAAAATAATAACTTATGAACGGGGAAGTCAGTCTTACGTGTCATAAAGTCCTCTTTTCTTGCAGTCCAAGGGAAGGTGCTTTAAAGTACTTCAATTGATACAAAATCAAAGCTAATTTGCTTCTAATTCTGTGTATTAATAGCTCTGCTCTCTATGTCTTTTCCCAATTGTGTATTATTGCTATCATTGGACTGTGAACAACAGCAGAACTTCAGAGGTAAAAATCACATTTCTGGAGTTTTCTTAATAGAGACTGTTAGAAAACATGGTGAGACATGAGGTTTAAAAAGAAGCCTGAAGAGCAGAAAATGTGTATAGACTTTGCATGTACGGTGTATTTTCCAATTCAAGCCTTTTTGTTCAGTGCTTGCTTTAGCAAGCCCATCCTTTTGAAGCAAACAAACTAAAGGGTTTTCTGGATACCTTATACAAAAATATACATAAGGGAAGGTTTGAATGGAGATGTAATCTCTGTTAATAGTGCCATTTATGTAGCAGTAGAGAAAAAAAAAGCTTTTGGGTACACAGCTCTAGGAATAGAAAGCAGTAAATTTTGAGGTAAATATAGTTCCAGAACAGTACCTCTAAAATTAATTTTGCTAATCGATTAGAAAATTTTGAGAGGTAACAAGACTAAAACGCTAAAATTACATGAATTTTGATACTGCAAGCTGACCAGTGTATCCAAAATGCGACCAATGTACCAGAAATTTCTATGCCACATGGTTTGCCAAGAAACTCATCTTTATAGGTGCTTTTTCTGTTGATGGAATTCCATTGATCTGAAATGGGACTTTCCATTGTTATGGACATCTGTGTACAGCTTCTTTTGCAGAAGGAGACCTTTGTGAATACCAGAGGGAGTGCAGAGGGTGGGTTCATTTGCCTTTTTGCATCGTCTTTTGTTGTTGCATCAGTAACAAACTGAAGCTGATTTTATGCTCTGCAACTTGTTCCAGATAGTTTTGAGTGTTAGAATTGAGGAATATGTATGTTTGACAAATAATGACGTAGAGCAGTGCAAATATGTAAATCAGTGCAGCTGCTGTTTCCTAAACTTTTATCTTGCTGAAATTATATTCAGTCATTTACTCTTGCACGTTAGCTTGATAAGGCACTCATCTCTCCAGAAGCATAGTGGAGTGGAGATAAACACAAAATAAAAACTTTGGAATAGTTGCGGTAGGGATAGTAAAATGTTGCAGCTAGGTTTGGGGGGGGGGGTTAATTCGTAATTCTGAGAAACATTATTTCTAGTGATCTTGCAGCTGCTTAAATAAATACAGGTTTTCCAGGCAATGTCTAGCCAAGTTTGCTGGAGGAGGCTTTGATATAAATAGCGGTTCTAAATATTTGACATAGACTTGTTAGCAAGACATTCAGTGACTTCCACCTAATGAAGGAGGCCATCTAAAGTACACAGTTGCTGTTTTCTGTCTTGTACTGGGAAACTGGGTGCTAGGTGCTCTACAGGAAGTGCAGCAAGCTCAGTCCTCAAGAAAGAAGAAAATGAGCATAATATTGCACTGAAAATAAGTAAGCTGTTTAACACAATCCCAAAAATAACTGGATAATAGTATTATCTGATAATGCTATTATTCTGCTACCAGAACGACTGAGCACATTGGTCCTTCCCATTGAAATGGAAAAGCCTTCAGGCTGTAGAACAGCCTTAAACCACTATCGTATCTCTTCCTATGAATGCCAAAGAACTTGTTCCCACCCCAAATTCAACTTGAAGAAAGCCCCCAAAACCCAAGAAGTTGATTTATGGATTTGTCCTGATATCAGGAGTGTCCTCTTTGCCATTCTTTCCAAGAAGGCCACTAATGGCCATTGTACATCCTGTGCTCCTCTGTACAGCGCCCTGAGAGCAGGTGCATAATAGCAGGGCTGACTGCCTCTTCTCAAATACATTGAGTTTAGAGCTCTGATAATTGCTTGCAGAATTCCCCATGGGATAGGTCCTATTTATGCTGCCTTGCAGGTTTTTTATAGTTACAAGTGTAAGTGTAAGTCTTCAGTTGGCCTTTAAAGGCTGTGGCTATAAGGAATGTTTAGTAAATGACAAGAACAATTCTTACAGGAAAATGAGAAGCTACTTGTAAGGATTCTGGATTTCACTCAGAAAAACCCTCTATCAAGCTTTGGTGGATGTTATAGTCTTTGACAGAATTTTTGAAGGCTGATGGTGAATCATATCAATTCAGAAATAGAGTATAGATACCTTCTTATCCTTCCTTCTTGACAGGCACCCATAAATTTCACACTCTTCTTGGCCAAGCTGCAGATGTGGAGTGTATGTCTAGAGTTTTCTGTCAAGGCTATTAAGGAAATCAAATCAGTTATTCAAAACATTGACTAGTTTGGGAAAAAAAAGTTGTAGCTATTGTATGGATTTGGTAATAGAGAGACCTTGTAGTTTCATATTTATAATTAAAGTGGACAGATGTGATGAGGATGAGGACCAATTACTGTGTAACTTGTTAGCTCATTCCCACTATTGTCTCCATGAAATTTCAGGAAGTGGTGTCTGGAGAAATGTCTTTTCTTCTGGAATACATGTTTCTGGCAGGACTAAAGATGTATCTGTCTTCCAAAACCAAGTTTTCTTGAATATAGCTGAGTAGACTTCATTGACACAAGTCTCCCTCACTGGGGATATTTAATAACCATCTTGACGAAATCCTGTGCAGCGTGCTCTGGGATGATCCTCCTTGAGCAGGGAGGTTGGGCCAAATGACCCCGTATGGTCCCTCCCTACTTGACCCAGTCTGTGAGTCTAATACTTATTTTAAGCATAAAGTTGAATATTTGTGTAAAAATTGTTTAAATCTGTGGTCAAATGTTGACAGGGTAAATTGCAAACTCAAGTGGAAATGCTTTGTACCATTGAATTTGACTTTGCCAGGCTGATTAAGCAGTATGTTGTTTTTCTTTTCTCTCATTGCAGCCTGTGCTTTCCGTTACAATGGGCTCTCCTTTGTCTACCTCATCTACCTCCTGCTCATTCCTCTGTTTTCAGAACCCACAAAAGCAACGATGCAAGGTGAGAAGTTCATTGCTTCATTCTTCAGAGTCTGTGGTGGACAGAGTGCATGCAAAAGCTTTGGTGTAGTAAAAGGTGAAGTCCTGAGCGTTTCCCCCTCATTAAGTGATCTAACTTATAATCCATACTGTACATTTCCCAATGCTGTAGTTCCACAATGTGCTGGCTTTGGTGCTGAAGGACTTTCCAACCATGCTTGCCCTAAATTGCATCAGGACTGTCTGATAGCACTACTGGGCATTCCTTTCTATGATATTATTTCCTCTGGAATACTGACATGGTCTGGGTAATGAAAACGACCTTTCAGAACCCTCCCAAAGCCATCCTATCACACATTGTGCCCCAGGTCTGGATTTGTAGTTAATTATGAGAATTAAATTTGATGTCAGATTTTTCATTCAATTATATTTTAGGTACTTATTTAAACAACTGTCATCCTGGCATTGTACCACTGCCTTAGTAAAAATAACTCAAAGGGCTTGCTGTTAGAGATGACAACTACATCAGGCATTCAAGCATTTATGTATCACATACAGAGGTGTGACATTCTGCCATGTCTACAGCAAAAATGTAACACTTCTGAAAGGGGTTCTGTACAGGCTTGCACAGTTGTTTATATATTTTAAATTATAGTGCTTTGATTAGTATAGAATCATAGAATGCTTAGGGTTGGAAGGCACCTTAAAAATCCAAAAGGTTGCATGGGCAAGAATGCCACTCCCTAGATCAGGTTGCTCAGGAACCTCTCTAAGCTGGCCTTGAACACTTCCAGGGATGGGATGGGGCATCCACAACTTCCCTGGACACCCTGTGCCAGTGTTTCACCACCTTCTGAGTAAAGAATTTCTTCCTAAAAGCTAATCCAAACCTCCTTCTTTCAGATGAAAACCATTGCCTGTTGTCCTGTCACTATCTGCCTGCATAAAAAGTCCCTATCCCTCCTTTTTATAATCCCTCCTTTTTATAAGCCCTCTTAAAGTACTGGAAGGCTGCAGTGAGGTCTTCTTGGACCCCTCTGTTCTCTAGGCTGAAGAATACCAGCTCTTTGAGCCTGTCTTTGTAGGACAGGTGTTCCTGTCTTTTGGTAGGGATCCATACCAATTGGGTGGGCTTAGTTTATGTTGTCTGTGTAAGTATCCAGTGGAACTTGGAAAAAAAGACCTGAAAAAAAAGCAAAGGAAACATAAGAAGTGGGAAATCCCACTCTTGGTGAGGCTGTCAGTCATATTTACAGGAGAGTATTACAAGGACAGTGTCAGCATGGAACATCAGTACATGTCCAGCTGTGAGTTAGAGTTTCTCTTAAAGGTGCCGAAGGTGGTAGTTGAGAGGGAAGCACTCACAGAGAATTTGATTGCAGCTGCTCAGGTAATATGCAACTCCCCTACTGGTTTTGTGTGTTTTACTTTTGCTGCCCTTTCTGTGTGTGCCAGGAGAAGTGATTGACAGGATAAACAGAGCAAGTTTCTAGATGCCAAAAGTGACAGTGGAGAGACATACAAATTCTCTTATTTTATTGTATAAAAAAAGTCAATTTGATTAGGACTAATTCCTGTGTGACTTAATAGAGTCATCTAGTTTAAAACACTGATGGTAGCAGTCTCTCCTTGGAGGAAAATGCTTTCTTAGGACTTTGGATAGCTTCTCCATATTGTGTATTACATTGCATTGCACTTCTCCTGAATGTCATGCTATGATGTGTTTGTCTGAATTAATTTCTTATATAAATTTAATATTTGAGTGTACCCATTTTGCCCTCTGTCCCTGTCACCTTTCTAAACTGTGTGTGGGTGTATCTTTCTAGAAAGTTGAGGTTTTATTTTTATGTGCAGTGGATGGAAAAGAAATGGGAAATCTTTAAATATTTTAGCTAAAACCAGCCAAACCACCAGTAAATCAGAGTCAAAAAATAAATAAAGTAAACTTTACTCAAAAAAAAAAAAATCAAAAAACAAATCCAATATGTGTTTATGTACTTTACTTGTATATTTTCCTCTTTAATTTCTGTCACTCAAATAATTTTTTTTTTCCTGAAGTCTTGCTGCTTTTGATTAAGTTTTTTATTTTTTTGAACTTTCTGGTCTTCCACTAATCTTTTCTTTCCATGTCATTTCCTGACTCGCTCAACTCTTGAGTCAAAATCTCTGACCAGCATTCCTATCTCTTGCACTTTCATCTGTTTTCCCAGTTTGTCACGTTGCACTTTACTGTTACTGAACTTATGAAACTTCTCTCCACCAAAAGCTTAAGGGTTTTACAGGATACAGAATTAGAAATGAGTCTGGAATCTGATGTCAGTCAAGATTAACTTAAATTTTGACAGAAGCTTAAAAGGTTAGAAACGCTGGAGAAAAACTATTATACTCGCTCAGATAGTTCAGATGGTGTTTAAAGATTAATGAGTAATTTTTTTCCTTTTTGCCCTCTTAAGCATTTAACCTCCTTAAAAAGGTTAATTACTAAGATAAAGTAATATTAATCCTTAAACATGAAGATATAAGGCACTGTCTGTGTCTCTGCCTTAGTTTCAATTCTAACTGTATTAGTTTCAGTTCTAACCGAAGGATTTGTCTCCTGTACTTCAAAAGAGGTTGGTATTTTACCTGTCAGCATCTTAAAACTAATATATGGAACAGGGGCAGAGACAGCTGCATAAAAAACATCCACTGCAAATAACATTTCTTGTCTACAGGAGCAACTTAAAACTTGACCAATCTTTCAAGGGTAGCTAATGGGAACAGTTTTTGAGGCATTTACCTCTTTGCACGTGTAGTGAAGCCCTGTGATTTCAGCAGTAATTTTTCTATATGAATTATCTCTAAAAACAGGAACTGATTTGTTACCTACTTCTAGGGAGATGATAAATACACAGCAAAATTGTGCAGCAGCCTAGTTTCTAACTTCTTTGATTGTGAGATTGTTTATATTAGTGATATTTTTTCCTTTGTGTCTAATGTCTTCTGCAATTAGGTCTTCATCCTTAATAAAGGCTTGTACGTGATGTTTTTATGGAAATAATAAAACATGACAACATAGATTGGTCCTGTCTTGGGCCAATGGCTCATTTAACAGTACTAAATAACTGTTTTATGTGGCTTTTTTTTTTTCTGTAATAGATGTGAGTTTAGATTTAGATAGGTTTGATTTTCCTTTATTTAATTTCATCATTTCTGGTTAATGAGACTCTGTAGCCAGTCATGATATAAAAAAAAAGAAAAAGAGAGAGGGACTCAGTTAATTTCACACATGAGCTAGGTTTTGCTCAGTCTGCTTATGTTAATGGCAAAAAGAATGGGTTTGCTTCTGAATTAAGACACTGCTCAGGATAACAAAACTTGTATTTGTGTTGGAAAAATGAACTTGGTGCAGCACTCAGGTCAGTAAAAACGATGTTTTAAAAATGCATAGCTTGATAAAATGATAACAATTTTTTGGATTATAGTTTAAGTTAGCACTATTCTGAGTGTGGCTGAAACCATGGTAAAGAAATGAAACAGTGGAATTTGTTTTGCAGCTATTAAAGTGTTTGTGATTTGCAATAATCTGCACAGAATTGTAGGATGCAGAAAGGGTGCAGTAACAAATTTGGATCACCAAATATAGCTGAAGGGTTTTCAGGAGAGAATCGATCCAAGTGAATATGGGAAAAAAAATTATACAAACATTATTTTGAGTTTCATATATGGACATTGCTCCTATGTGCACTCATCAGTTCTGCAATGCATCTGTTTTACCAGAAATCTTTTTACACTCATCTGCGCTCGTTTTCTTGAGTTTCACACTAACTTTAAGCATCTGACCTGAGACATCTGATATACATATTCAAGTTAGGAATTGGGTAAACCTACATATTTGCTGAACAGAAGATGGGTCCTAATGATAGTGCTCAGAACTGACCATTTAAGCCTCTAGTGAGTCCAAATATCTTAAATTCAAAGTGTAATTTTAGACCTCATCTACACTGCAAGGTATTAAGACTTCTGAACAAAATA